>JASVER010000006.1:11596540-11789175 GCA_030449065.1 Oceanodroma leucorhoa | reverse complement strand
AGTCACCATCACTGGAAGCATTCAAAAAAAGTGTAGATGTGGCACTTCAAGACATGGTTTAGTGGGCATGGTGGTGTTGGGTTGATGGTTGGACTTGATGATCTTAAAGGTCTTTTCCAACCTTAATGATTCTATGATTAGTTTAATTCTATAATTAGTTTAATTAATCCTTTAATTAGGTTTTAAATGTACAGAATAGTTTCTGTCTTCATATGTACCTCTAAATACTACTTTGATCATTTATATAATTTTTCTGGAAAAAGAACGCTACTTCAGAGAAAATTTCCCTGGGACTGATGCCTATGAAAATGTAGCAGTCATATTAATATCCACATTACTTCAGCAAATAAGATACTAGGAAATAGTAAGTATTATTACAGGATATTAGGTGTTTTAATAGGTCTCCGTATGTCTTCATTCTTAAATGCATATCTCTCAACAGTTGCAAAAATGGGAGTCTGTTACACTTTTATCTTCCACAATGGCACAAATTTTCCCTTACTTGACACTTTTCAAGTCCTACACAAAAATACTCACATATAAGCTAGTTATAACTCAAGGATACAAAAAACTAGAGGTTATATATCTTGAAATAGGAAGTATCTTTAAAGTTATGAAATCTGACCTTTTGTATAACACACAACATAAAACATTGTCCATTAATTCCTAAAGCAAATCAATAGTTTCTTATTGAACTAGAGTCTCTCTTAAGGACAAAATGAACTCTTTTGAAACTGCTTTGAAGCTCATGCAGTACTTGTCAGTACTTCTTGCTCCTAAGCACAAGAGAAGCTGCATTCAACCTACTGAAGTAAGTGCAGACAACATCTGACTTTGTTCTTAAGTTGCTGGAATGATTGAACCAAGTGAGGAAAAGTTTTGTCATTTCTTTTCTTGATCATACTTGAGTGTATGGGTTTGCCTTAAAAGGATGACATAAAACACTCTACTAACTCTTAACCTCCAAGATTTTCAGCCTTCTGGTGAGCAGTAGTGCTACTGTTCTCTTTGAAGCAGCAAAAAACTTTCTTTGCTGCCACTGTTATGTTATTTTGAACTCCGGATTTACATACCTCAGGAGCTCTACGTGAAAATGGAAACCATGGTGATGAGATTTAGAAGAACCATATTCACTTTCTTACTATCTTCTGTTCTGGACAAGCTGAAGTAGACCAATACCTTAGAGACTAGGAAAATGACAGTCAGTAAAATGAGAAAGGTTGATTTCCGACAGATGAAATGGAAGACCTAAAGATGTACCATAAGAGAAATAATCAAGCTGTGGAAGTTCTTTGATTTGGAGATTTCTACCTTATATTTTCTGAGAAATGTGCAACTGTTGACTGAGCAGTGTATGCCTTGTAGCTTTTCAAATTACAAAGTTGACTGAAGGTTCCCTACAGCCTAAAAAATACAACTGAGAGCATGKTTTTTTTTAACAAACTCCACATTATCCATTGACAGTGACCTTATACAGAAGACAGATATACATTACACCAAGGCATGGAGATATTARCATGGTTAAGGTAACACAATAAGGTGAAGTTGAGTTCCATCAAGTGGCTTSAGTTGGACTACGGTTGGACTCGATGAACTTAAAGGTCTTTTCCAACCTAAATGATTCTATGATTGGGGGAAGAGAAAGTACTCACACTGTCTTTGCCTTCTCATTCCTAGTATGGTTCTAGAAAGACATTTCAATGTTCTTAAAAAAGACTTTTTGGAATAGAGGTTCTTGATTTCACGTTCTGGGTCAAACCTCTGCTAACATAAATGATCATGATCTCTTTCAGAACTTTATCATGTTTTCTCCAGTATCCAAAAGGACCAATCAAGCACCTAGTGCTTTTAATTTTCTTCTGACTTCCAGTCTGCATTTATTCACATTAAATTATTTCTATTTTTTCTTATGTATATTTTAGAAGACTCTTTTGCTTCCACATCAATTCCCCATAGTGTATTCATACACATGCATATACTCTCTCATATTTAGCCTTTGCTAAATAAATCAAGTCCTATTGGTGTGTTCTCTTACAGCAAAATCTCCATCAGCCTAATCATTCTAGTAGCCCTTGTATTCAAAAACTTGAAGAMATAAAAAGAACTGCCCATAAACACACACAGTTAAGTATGCTGAAAGTCTCACCAGGACCCTGTAAAATAATGTGAATACTTTGTTTCCTTTGTAGAACACATTCCCAATTCATTGAAGAACCACAGCTGCCTTTTTCATTGGCAGCTGTCATCTGGACTTCCACAACCAGAACATCATYTCACACTTCTAGCTGAATGGATTCCAGACTGTAGCAGAATGTGTTGTCATTAGTTCTCAGTGCCTGCCTTGATTTTGCAACTTACACTATATTTAATGGTTATCCAAGTTGATTCCTCTAATCCTCATGGTCATTCACCTTCTAGATACCTTGATCCTCTTCAGCACACATGACTCTCAGCCATGTCATCAGAGTTTAATTAATATACGCTCCCATTTTTGGCACAAAGTTATTAATTAAAATATTACATAAGATCTGCCTCCTCACAGAAGTCTTAATAATTTCCTTACAGCCCAAGAATACCCTTTTTCTTAACAAAATATAATAGATCATCTTTAACTACGTTCTCACCCATCTTACAATTCTTCCACTGATCTCCGATCTTCTGCAGTCAACATACCACATACTCCACTCAAGAAGATAAACTGGATAATTTTGATGTTCAAATTAATGATGCAGCTTTTGTTTTGCAGAAGGACCAATAAGCCTAGAGAGTGCTAATTCTGAACTGGGCTAACAAGCTGTTCTTGAAGGCAATATATTGTGGAGCACAACACAGAAGCTCTCTAGCATTTTTGCAAAGACAGATGTGTAAAAAAAGGGGTATTTTAGAAGATAATTGTGCTTCCTTTCTGTTATCTTTGTTCTTCTCTTGCTGTGCAAGTGACCATTCTGCAGGTGGCCCAGGAYTTCTTCTCCCCTTTCAGAAATTCAGACTGTTTTACGCTGGAAGCCGCTTGAGTCTGAGATGGCTCATTGGCTTCAATGAGCTTTATCGTATTCAGACTAGTCCTATGCAAAACCAGATGTTTGTCTCTTCACTGTGCCATTGGTCCAGAGTTTACAGTTCAGACTTTGTGTTGAAGAAGGACACCTATACCCTTTGCAGATCAGACTTTGGCCCAAAAGCAATATAGTCTCATTCATCCAACTCCATATTCCAGCTACTGAACACCAGCAGACTCAAAATGGCTTTCCACACAGCTAATTGCAGTGTTTCAATGTCCACTGCCCAGTTAATTCACAATCCAGCTAAGCTGCTAAATAACACAGTTGACTATTACATTTGCAGTTTTCCAAGACTACTGTACTCTCCTGCATCTGTTTCAATACAAAACCAAACAAAACAACAAATAAACACAGTTCCTGGACCTTCAATTAAACATCCCAGGTCTTCCAGAATTCTGGGACTGAAATTATCTACTCTTCCCTCCCAAATCTCCGTCTCCCAGCCTAAATTCATTGAACTCTGTGGGTTCTGCTTCCCTCTTGGCTGCAGTTATTTCCCTCTCACACTTCCTTCCTGTTAGTCACTTCTGCCTCTAACATCACCTTCAGGATCCCCATCCTTACTGACAAGGGACAAAATTTTTTTGTAGTTTTGGAGCAATGCTGAGAAGATACTCACTACTTATTCCATTATCCCATTCCAATGTCCTGTTTTTCCTTCACTCTCTATTTAATCACCAAGTAATATTTTCCACTTGTTTTCATTTTTACCCTTTTGACTTTTGCACTCGACTTTAGTTGGTGATTAGTCCTTTTCCATTTCATTCCCTGAAGGCTCACTACTTATGCCTCATATGCTTTCTGAGACAGTTATTTTTTCAGTTGGGAAAGAAAACCTTTCCCCTACTGTTTTTCTTATTTGGAATACAAGTTCAACATACTTTTACCATATCTAAGTTAAAGAAATTTCTATCCTCCTCCGTAATCAAGTCCCTGATTTTCCACTTAATTTAAATTAGTGGACTTGTACTCACTGTAATCTGATCTTTACCACTATGTCTCACCAAAACTAAGGCCAAAATAGTATCATGTTGTTTGTGTGACTTTTTGGTAACCACTTCACAGAATAAYGAGGTCCTACTACTACTTCTCTAGAAGTTCAGCTCTCCTAACAAGACAATACCCTCTATTTCCCTCTAGCATTTTTTTCAGAATCCTTACTCCAACTCTTTTTATATTAGAATTTTAAAAATTGATGTCTTCATTGCATGTAGGTATTCATTCTAGGTATTTTCCGCCAATTTCACTTCCAGATCTTTTGACTGGTTAACAACAAACACTTCTCTTGAACCAAGTGGCCTTACACGTGTGGTTTCAGCCGGAGGAGGGCCGCATGGATGCGCAGGTAACACACAACCCCACAGATCTGTCAGGGAATTTCTGGTGTGCCAGTGGAGCCATCCACATGCGATGTAAACACGGCACCTCTCGGTTGGACAGTGTTTACAAGCTCCCCTTTCTCACAGCCATGGCACCTCAGCCTCGGGAAACGGCTGGCGAGGAATTACCGTTAATGGCCRCACCGACAGTCACCCACCTGCGGCGGGGGTGGCAGCCACCCCTCGCAGGTGGAGGCCGGTTGCTGCTGCGTCCTCCTCCTCCAAGGCCGGCCAGGGAGCAAACAGGCGCCCCGTCAAAGCCACCCGAGGGCGTGAGGTGACTCGCCGGTAACCGTGGCAGCCGCCGCTCCCCGCCCGCCGCGGTGCACGCTGGGTAGCGTGCCGTGGTTACCGTTGCTAGGCCGGCGGCGCCGCCGGCTGCTCCGCGCTCGGCGGGCAGAGATGGTGAAGGAAACCATCCGGGTGTACGCGCGCGTGAAGCCGCTGGGCAGGCGGCAGCAGGCGGGGGTAGGATGGGGCGCCAGCTGCTTTGCTGCCGTGAGGTGGAGTGGGGCGGCTGGGGCGAGCCAAAGGGCGTCCCGTGGGCCTGCCTGCAGGCGGGAGGGAGCGGGCAGTGAGCGTCCCGGCCCCTCCCGCCGCAGGAGGCCCCGCAGGCTTGTGAGAGCTGGGGGGTTTGTACGTGGTCGGGTGCGGGGCTGAAAGCCGCAGCCCTGTACTGTTCTCCCAAGCTTTAAGAAGTTGATAAGATCACGAAGTACAGGAGCTTAGACTGTAACTATTGGGGGAGAGGGCRGGGAACTTTTTTCCTGCCTAGTTGTTAGAGAAAGGCTCCACAGGRAAAACATTTGACGCTGGTCGCTGGGTTTATGCGGTTCAACGCTGTTCTGAACGTCGGAGGGGGAACCTGTAGCTCCCAGTATTTAGCTATCCTTGCCAGGGATAATGAATGAAAGCATTCCTCAGAAGTCGTGCATTTAGGTCTCTTCATTGTCTTGTCGTTTTAAACCAGCTCTACTCATTCTGTCATAGTCTTTCCTGATATATTCTTCCAGGTTTTTTGGAGGGGGTTGCAGTGGGGGCTGTGCTTTGGTTTTGATAACAGCTCAAATATTAAAGTGGTTTAGTAAGCAAATTATGTCAAAGAGGCTACGTTTCTGTTTCAAATCATATGGTAGTGTTTACGTGGTAACAAACAGGATAGTGTTAGTATGTGCTTTTTTTGTTGTATAATAGCTGAAGGAGGATCTGCTCATGTATTAAGGGCTTTTGAAGTAGGCAGAACTGTGCTGGTTTGCTATGTTGTTTTGACAAACTGATTAGCCATGGTACACAATGCAATTCTGAAATTTGTATGAAATTTTTCTTCAGGCAGTTACGGGTGCTAAGCTTACATAAGTGTTATACCTAAGGGCTATGCTGTTCTATTGGTAAAAATATTTTGTTAATTCATATCCATGCTTATTAGATTTATTCAGTTGATAACGATGAGAAATCGCTGTCCAGTCTGGAGATTATATTGCCACGTGATTTAGCAGATGGGTTCATCAATAATAAACGAGAGAGCTACAAGTTCAAGTAAGTAAAAACTTTATATCTTCTGCCTTTAGTGATGGATATCACTGTGTAGTGATACAGATCTATAGAACCTGGAAAAGCCAATTCTTAAAATCAAGTTTTGGTATAGATAGGTTTATTTTTATACAACTCCATTAACAAGAAGAATACTCCAGCATATTATACTCTGCACCTGAACGAGTTCGATAGCATTTGCTAAAGTTGTGGGKTTTTTGTCTATCCATTGCAAGTCATTATACCTTTCTGAGTCTCAACTCAAAGATTGCATCTTCATTTATCAGTTCTTCCATTTTTACAACTTGTTTTGAATTTGCATATGAAAATTGAATGCAGGACTGGGTGTTCTCTTGTGATCTAATGAGTTGGCACAGGCTGGCTAAAGATGTCTTGATGTAAAACACACTGTTTAGAAACTGTGTTTCAGACATAACCAAAACACAGTAAAGAAAACCAGAGATTATTGAAAGAAACAAAACCATGGTTGTAGAATGTAAATAATTTTTAGAAGCTAAAAATAAGTACCAGCAATATCAATCAAATATTTTTATCAACAGCAAACTTGGAGTCAGCATTTTAAAATTTTGATGACGGAGAAAACTAGCTGTATAACCACCTCTAATGACTAGGTTGAGATTGTCTTTTTCCAAGTTGAATAATCTTTATTTTTTATACTACCAAATCAAGTAAATTTGTTGCTTTATGCTACTAAAAAGGAGAGCCCCAGATAAACATCTGCAGCTCAGACTGATGTCATTTTACATCAGCTAAGGAAATCTGTTCTGCTTGGGAAGAGAGGAGCTGCCCTCTCCAAGTAGATTAATATGCAAAACTAGCTTAGGTTGCAGATGGCCAAGCCAGCTGTAATGAACGCTGATAGTTTTTTCTGAGTTTATCATTTAGTAAAAAGAGATGGATTTTGAGAAACATTAGGCCTTATTATTCTTAAGACAATGCAAAAAATAATGCTATGGAGCAAGCATTTCTTTTTCCTCCATAAAACTCATACTTTCATGCAGTCTGTCTATCCTGGTCACCTCAAACATTGTTCTCCTTTGTTCTTACTTTCTTATATGGGAATCAAACACAATTGTTCGAATGACTTGACTGATTGAGGGTTAGCAGGATAGAATATATGCCTCTATACTTTGTGTATCGCATTTCTCTGTGATGTTGTACACACCGCATAATCCCTTGCAGTCCATGGTGCCTTTCTATATACCTGGCGTCCGTAGTGCCTTTCTATATACCCTGACAAGTTCTATGTGATTATACAGTTCCATATAGGAGGGACAACACAGCAGGGCACAAGCAGTCCAGGAAGTTTCTAGAGTGTATTAATGACAACTTCCTAACATATCGTTAAAGAGCTGATGAGCTGAGAAGCTCTGCTGCACCTCATATTTGCAAACATGGAAGAACTGATCAGGCATGTGCAACCTGGGCGTAGTCTTGGCTGCAGTGGCCATGAGATAGTGAAATTCAGGATCCTGAGAGAATGGAGCAAGACAAAAAGCAGGATCACAACCCTGGACTTAGGAGAGCAGACTTTGGCCAGTTAGGGACCTGCTTGAAAGAATCCCATGAGACACAGACCTGGAGAGAAGTCCAGGAGAGCTGGCTGATTTTCAAGGATCACCGCCTCCAAGCTCAAGAACATTCCATCCTGATGAGCAGGAAATGACAAAAAGGCAGCAGGAGGCCTGCGTGGATGAGCAAGCAGCTCCTGACTAAACGCAAACATAGAAAGGAAGTGTGCAAGAGGTGGGAGCAGGGTCAGGTGACGCAGGAAGGSTGTCCTAGGAATGGGATCAGGAAAGCCTAGGTAAGTGCACCATGAGGGCTATTGAAAATGAGCTGAGCTGCTGGGCTCAGAGGGTTGTCATCAGGGGTACAAAGTCCACCTGGAAGCCAGTCACTAGTGGTGTAATCAATACTCCGATCCAATACTGTTTAGCATTAATGACCTGGGTGATGGGACCGAGTGAAGCTTCAGCAAGTTCACAGACAATATGAAACTGGGAGGGATGGTTGGTGCACCAGATAGTTGTGCTACCATTCAGAGGGACCTCAAGAGGCTGGAGAAATGGGCCAATAGGAATCTTATGAAGTTCAACAAAATTAAATGCCAAGTCCTGCTCCTGGTGAGGAATAACCAGGACAGGCTCAGGGTTGACTGAAAGGTTTGCAGAAAAGGACCTGGAGTCCTGGTAGACAAAAACTTGAATGTGAGTCAGCAATGCACCATTTGCAGCAAAGAAGACCAACAGCCTTCGGGCTGCATTAGGCAGAGGGTTGCCATCAAGAAAGTTGATCCTTCCCTTCTAGTCACCACCAGTGAGATCACATTTGGAGTTTTGTGTCCATTTCTGGGCTCCAGCAAAGGGCCACAAAGATGATTAAGGGATTGGAGCATCTGACATGTGAGGAGAGGCTGAGCAACCTGGGACTGTTTATCCTGGAGAAGAGAAGGCTCAAGGGGATCTTATCAATGTGTATAAACACCTGATGGGGAGAGGGGGGAATAAAGAAGATGGAGCCAGGTGCTTCTCAGTGGTGCCCAGTGACAGCACAAGAGGTAATGAGCACAAATTGAAATMCAGGAAATAACAAAAAAAACTTTTTTACTGTGGGATGATCAAATACTGTAACAGGTTGTCCAGAGAAGCTGTGGAGCCTCCATGCGTAGAGATACCCAAAACCTGACTGTACAGACCTCTGCTCTAGCTGACCCTCCTTTAAGCAGGGGGATTGGATCAGGTAGTCCCTTCCAACCTGAAGTATTCTTTGATTCTGTAAGACAASTGCAGATATTTTATATAGGAAGTGACAAAACTTAGATTGAATTAAATATCTCCTTGTGACTTACAGTAACTGTGCAACAGAATGAAGGAAGTAGTTACAAAAAAATGTGAGCCTGGCATTACTGGTGGGATGCTGTATTTGGTTATAGTGTAATCTATTTATCCAGGTTTCAGTGTGGTGCCAGTTACAAACACTGATTCTCTTGATAGATTTAAAATACGGTTTATTTTTTTCTAAGCCACATCATTTTATCAGGGGATTTTATTGTACAGATCTTGTCAAAGCAGCACTGTGTACAGCCTATTTATGTACAATAGCACAACAGCATGCTGTGGTTAAGACTACAGGGAAAACATTGTACTAAGTTATGTAAGCCTAATGATGTAAACATTGTCTATTACAAACACAAACAAAAATGTATGAATCAAGTAGTGTTTTAAGATTCTGAGCAATTATTATTTGCTTAATATTTTCAGATTTCAGAAAATTTTTGATCAAGAGGCAAAACAAGATGTGGTTTTTGACAGCATTGCCAAACCAGTAGCAGAATGGTACGTTGTTGATCTTGCAAGTAATCGGGGTAACACAGGGTCAAAAATAGCTTTCATTGTATTACTTGGAGGAGAGCTGGCAAGTGTTTGTCTCACTGTTGTAAAAGTGGATTGATGTTTTAATTTTCTAAATACTGACATGTCTGAACCTAGAAGGTATGCAACAATCCCCTGAGAATTTTATGTATGGTAAGGTTCCATTATTAACTCCTAAAATAGCACTGCTACTGTTTTCGCTTTTGTTGCATAGCCATAGAAAGCCATGTCTAATTAGTTTTTTATCTATAATATAAGCTTACTTTATTGCATTAGAAAAGTATTCCCTATATAGTTCCATAAAGGGATAAACCTAACAAAAATCTTATCCCCCTGTTTAGTTTTCATTAAGTTAGGGACACTCATGAATTAATACCTGTGAAGACATTCTCAAATTTTGCCCTTATTGTTTTTGTCTTAATGTGTAGGGCAATGATTTTAGCACTGTTTTTGTTTTTCTCCTCCATATAATAATCAAACAATGCTCATATTTTACTGTTTGCAAAGGCAAGCATTTAAGACTGCTGTAGAAGCCCTCTTCATTCATTATGTGGATTGAATACTACTCTGAACCGGGTGGATTTTCCAATATGCCATTCTCTTTGCTCGGTTTAAGCCCACATTGCTGAAGTTAGTAGTTTTAGTAGGGGGGGGAAATCCCACATTGGAGGAAGCAGAATTTCTGCATAATGTTTGTTTGTTTATCAAACTTACCGCTCAGAATCCAAACCTGTAGTGAGTTGGGAAGTATTACTTTAAGTACCAACTTTTCTCATTCATTGTCTKAGCCATCTGTTGGTTTAAGCTATGATTCTGCAAGTTATTTTTCAGCCTATTGCACTGCCACATGTTTTGCACTGTGGGAAAACAGACATCCTCAGTTGGACTCTTAGTCTTTCTCAAATTGTTACTTGGAAGTAAAAATATACCTAGCTCTTTACAATTTAATTTTCTTGATTTTCTCCTCTATTTTCTTCTTAAAAGTCCCACATAAAGCAGGAGGGTAATTGACAGTGAAAATGAAGAGCTAGTGAATTTGAAACTTCACTAGAATAAGTTAAATAGGCTTTAAAAAAAATGTTGTTATATTCTTCTTTCACCCAAAAGGGTTTTCTTTGCTTATCTGACTTTATAACATAGAGCTTCAGATTAATTCATTTACTTAACTTTAAATATTTCTGAGTTTAATGGTGACTGCAGACAAAAGCTTCTGTACCTTATTTGACTGTGCTTGGAAAGAGAAGGGTTAAAACTCTCGTTGTTACATGCTATGGATTGAATTATCCTCAACAAAAACTCAGAGTATCAAAGCTAACTAGCAACAGACTGGCTGATTTTTTCCTTTGGAGTGTTTTGCTAGAATATGGAAAGATTTTCCAGTTGAATAATTCACCTATACAGTGCTCTGATAAACAGGAAGTGGTATTGTTTTCCTTTCTTTCAGTGTTGGCTGATACAAGATTTTTATATATTGATTTGCTTCATTATGTAGAGTTTAGTTTTGATTTTTAGAGATTTTTAAGTACTTAAATGCTATTAAAATCAGTGGTATATAGGCATAAATTATGTCCAAATACCTGAGTCTTTAATGCTAAAATTGATTTATAAAATCATTCTTAACTGAATCGAGACTATTTTCACTCTTAGTGTGTTAAAGCTTGTATTCTAATTGATGTTTTTATTGTTACTGATAATATTGAAGGATAATTTTCCTTGTATTTTTATAGTAGAGTAGGCAATACCTGAAGTATGTACCTGTTTCTCATCCTTTTCCTTCATTTCTACCTTTTCTTAGGCAAAAATATGTATTTCAATATGTGTTCATAGTCATGAGGTTCCTTGGCTAATGGAGTCCTTAACTGTGCCTGAAATTTATTGCACCCTATAGTTAATGACTCAATTTTCCTTTCCATTGTGGGACAATAAGAATTGCCCTGTTACTCTGAAAGACCACAGTCTTTCATAGCGTAATGTTCTTCACTATTTGTTTCTTTCTAAGTCAACGGTCTCTTACAGGGAAAAACTGTTGAAAATGCACTCATTTCTGTTGTTGGAGTCACTTTACTAAGGGAACAGTTTTTGCCTGTGTATTGCCAGGGAAAAGAAAGTAGCAGGAAAGTATCAATGAAATAGTTCACTAACATTTAGAGGCTCTTTGCCATGCATACTTACGGTCATGAGAAAATTCAGTTAGACTTGAATGCTCAGAAAAAAAATCTTGGGCGTTGTTTAAACTAAAAACAGCAATGCAGTGTTCAGGATTCTAAAATCTTTCTAGTTTGTTCTTGGATGGATGGATGGAAATTGGATGCAACTTTCTTCTTTTTCTTTTTTTTTTTTTTCTTTTTAAGTGTGCTTTCTTTGATGTTGGGCCACTACTTTTCTCTCTTTAAGTCCAGTTACATTGTCATCTTGCCTGTGGTTTCAGAGGCACCAGACATTAGTTCATTTAATTTGCTTCTTCAGTCAAAAGTGCCAGCCTCTGCAAACTATTATAAGCATGTGATTTGCTTGATTTTTTTTTTTTTTTATTATTTTGTTAATGCTTGAGTCATCTCTTACTTGGTTTCTTTTATTGTTTGTGCTTTCCTCTTTTCCTTTTCATCTTAAGTACATATTCTTGATATTTTTTTCATGCAGAGCCAACTTCATCTTGAAGAAGCAGCACTAACTCTATTACTCTGTCAAAAAATAGAGAAAAATAACATCCTTCTTTTACAGTTTGCTAACAATTCAGCATTGCTTTACTCTAACAACAGAACAAGGTTACTCTTATAATGCTTCAAATATTAGTGTCATGATGATGAATGCAATCAAAAATTAAATAGAAAATCTTAGTGCTTTGGAATTAGTTTTGTTTTCAGTTCTAATATCGTCAATGTTTTGTCTTGATTTATTAAATAACAACATTGGAAATATTTTCTCTTCAGATGTATCATGCAAATAAGAAACAGCTCAGCTGTTTATAAACTTAATGGCAATCACCTCTTTTTTTTTTTTTTGAAAGATCTGATAGCCTCCAGGATAATACTCCCATTGCCGCAGATTTTAGTTTCTTCTCGTGTGCTGTGTTTATCCTAAGAATTAGCATCTGTAATATACAAACTACTTCCCTTTACTCTTTTCTGTTTTTTCTGCTGCTTATTCTTACAGAAAATGTAGTCAAAATATTTTGCAGAACAGTATCATTATAATGTTGAGTATATTTTGTAATGTCTCTCCTCCCAGTTTTAGAAAATATTTCACCAGTAATAGAAAATATTTGGAAAACATATTTACATCATTAGATTGCCTTGTAATACAAAGCCACAGGATGTAGACTAAACATCCTAATAGGACATTTCTAGCTTTACTGAATATGCTCATAGAAATCCAGTGACTATCCTTTGCTTTTCTGCTATTATTTTTTTTTCTGCCTGCTTAAGTCTGTGAATAAAATGATATAATGAAAGTATTTGGACCTGCTGTTTTATGGTTGGTTTGGGTTTTGGTTTTTTCTTTTCTCTCTAACAACTCAGGGGTTTTTTGTTTTACTATGTATTCAAGGAAAATAAGATAGCTACAAGTTTCTTCAAACTAATGAAATTTGAGTAGTTTGTAAAGAGATGCTAATTTTCTCTCAAATTGTGCTCTCCTTTTGACCGTCTAAGCTAGAGTAATGCTGAATGTGCTTTACTTTCACTGACTTTGATAGGATTGTGGATTAATAATCACTCTGAAATTTGAACCATTAAATAAGAAATTGCTTGAAACRTGAAATCTGACTTAGTTTATGAGGTTTTGTAATAATTGAATTATTTTATTTATTACAAATAAAAGGTTCCAAATAGATTATGACCTCTGTTTTTGAACATCATAGAGTAAAAGAAATTCAGAGGTCCTTAAAAACTTTAGATTCTTATTTCTGAATTTTTATATGGTTCTTCATTACTGTTAAAGCTATTTATTAGGGACAAATAAAAGTCATACCTTTACATCTTTTTACAGCAAAAGGAACATTTTCTTTTTTATTTTATTGGAAGCCCTTGTTATATGCAATACCTTCATATAAATTTCTCCCAACAAGAAGAATGTGGAATTAGTGGGGCTATTCCTTTGATAGTACTTGATCTGCAGTCTTTGTCGTGCTTTGAAATGTGATGCAGTTTGTATTTTCCTTGTGATGTAGACCTTAAATTGTGAAAAAAAGAAAAATAAAATCCACATCTGAAATCTTACAATAATTTTATTTTACATAGGGAAATATACAGCCTTTTTAGCTTTGTCATGGGTCCTTCAGAACGTCCTCAATTTAAATTCTTGTATGAAGTTATTACGCAAACTTTGGCTTCATGCAAATGTTTGGCTTTTGGGGAAAAAATCATTGCTATGCAACTGGAATTCCAGATTATTTTTTTCGTTGACTTTTTTTTTACTTTCATATAATTTGAAATACAAGGTCTTTTTTTTGAGTATTTAACAGTATAACTATACATGTGCAACATGTTAGATGTTTAAAATAGTTTTAATAACATTAGTTGTAAGAGTACAAACTGTCTTCAGGAAAATTTCAAACTACAGCAGCAGGAAATGTGACAGGAGAACAGAAAAGTAAAAGTCAGTCATGATTATTTATTCATTATGTAACAGCCAGAACCCACCATTAAATTGGTTATTTGTTGTTTTGCATCTCAAAAACTTACTAAGAGGTATTTTCCACTCTAAAGAAATTACACCTCAAAGGAAGTGTATAGAATTCATCCTTTTGAGGGGTCAAATAAAGCAGCTTTTTTAATGAGGAGACCTGAAACAGGTACAGGTTCCTWAACTGTATCTCTCTGCTTCAGTGAGGAAATAATCTGAATTAAGTTAGGTTCCTTAGAAGATGCACTAAACCTTCATTCCTATTTGGACTGATCTTACCTGGGCATTCCAAAAATCTTGCTTGTATCTATGTATCTTCCTATACATGTGTCATGTATAGGAAGCTGTTTCTCCACCCTTTTTACCCACATTCCCTTCCTCTCTGCCCCTCCTTTCTTTTTAGGCTGCAGCATGTTGCCTCTGTATTTGTAGATATTGTTGGCTGGTACAGCAGGTTGCTGCATGCCCTAATAGAAGGATTGTTTCCAATGCAGTAAGCTCAATGAAGACTTGTACAGTTTTGGTACTGTGATGTCAATATAAATGTCAACTCACTTAAGTTGTAATACAAAAGGATTGAATGATTAAAGTGTTGTAAGACCCTTGTGATACAAGTCAATTACTTCCTTTTTATAGTCTTGGCACAGTGACTCCCCAACCATATTAAAATCTCTTGGTATCATCAGCGTGATACAATATTTGCTACCATAATCAAAGCTGGCCTTTCTATAAAGACTTGTTAAATCTTCATGCTAATATGATTAAAATGAAGAATGTCTAGTAAAACAACTATGGTCTAGTAGTGGAGGGGTTTTTTTCTGGAATTTTGTTAAGGTGTAAGCATTAGGCCTGTAAGCATGTGGATTTTCTAGAAGGTAATCCTTGTTAACTAGTTAAATGATAGGCTTGTATGAACAATTATCCATTCTGACCTGGATATATTTGTGACACAGTGTAGAAGTAGTGGCTTGGGTCACCTGCAGGCAACCTTGCATCACAGCTGTATTATTGCTAATGTGGGTGATTTAGGTACAAAAGACCTGTAGAATCTATATAAAGGACACTTATTTTTTTGGATGTCAGCTTGAAAAAATGTAGCTTAAAATTTCCCCTAAATTGAGAAATTGGAGCAGTAATGCTAGCAGTTCTTCCTGAAAGTGTGTACAATTATGAGGCAATAGAGAGTGAAAAGCTTCATTAATGTTTCATCTCAAATTATTATTTGAGTTGCTCATGTGTATTTTGAAATTGCACAGTTTAGAATTGTTCAAGAAGGCTGCTTATTATAGGTTACAKTTTGATAGCTTTGATTCAGAGTATCTTTGTGCCACTTATCTTCTGCAGTGCTTATGGTGGAATTCTAAATATATTTAGGAATTTTAGCTAAAATAAGAATTTGTATTACACCTTATTTTCTTTTTTTTTTGGAAAGCCCTTTTGAAATTTCTAAGAAAACTTCCTGGCACTAAGGTCTCAAAAACACACTTACATGCACATTTGGAAACTGGTGTTGTTTTTGAAAGATGGGGCATTACCAAATTAGGTTTGTTCCATAAATTTGGCAAAGGCATAAAGAAAAAATGTCATACTGAGATACTTTGTTTATTTTAATTAAAGAAACTTTAATCTGAGCTCCAAGTGGTAGAAGATACCTAAATACTGAGTATCTGTAAAGACAAATCCTCCCTGAAAACTTGTTTTCCAGATCCTGCAAATGAAGTTCTTCCTTCTTTTTATCTTAAATATCATGTCTGGGGGCTGCTTTTGCCAGGACTGTGTTGATATTTTTTTTTTGTTTGTTTTTAATAAAATAACTATGAGTTGAGGTTTTCTGAGATAGAAGGAAACTGAGGGACAGTGGTAAAATATTTCAAGTCAGCAAGAGCTGAGATGGGGAGAGGGCTGACAGTATCCCAAGATCAAAGATATTGGTGTCTTCTTGCTTTTTTCATTAGTCTAGTATTTTAATAGTTATTGAATATTTGCTCCAACCATATGCCTTTATGTTACCAGTCATTTAAAACAAAGATGTCAGAACTCAGGTGAAAATAATAATATGAAGCTGAAATAAACTAACAAAATCAAATTAATTTTTAAAGATTAAATCTATTTATTGTTCTCAGGATTTTCTCTTCTATACATATAAACACTCACAGAATTTAGTCCTTACTTAATAAGGCCTTTATTTAGACATGTTTTACTTACACATATTATAAACTTAGTAAAAACCTTTCACTTTGAACTTTTTCATTTTAAAACAAAACAATAATGAAAATTACAGATGGCTTAAATGTATCTACTTAAATGATCTTTGTAATCCTTTTGAAGACTGAGAAGTATGTCTTGCAATAGTAATTAAGTGTCAGAGCAAGTAAATCTTTTTGCTTAGACTTCATATTCATCGTTGCTGTGATGGCTTTTGGTGTTCTGGATAGGCTTCATTTACCAATTGCTGGGACAAGATTTCCACATTTGTCTGTAATACCTGCCAATGTCAGAAACTTGAGAATAAGGTTGTTACTATTTCTTTGTCTTTTTCATAATGAAGTTTAGAGTAACACAAAAGGAATCAGAGCACTCTGACTTCCATGAAGAAAACTGTCATATTGCTGGTTATAAAACTGATGCATTGAGATTAGTCTGAAATAGAGCAGAGTTTGTAGCAGTTTGTAGCATGTTTTCAGGGACTGATAAGGACCATTTACTTTTTCCTTCTGCTGATCATTCTATGTGAATTATGCCTACTGCTAACAAATTCRAATAATTAGGTCAGAAGGGATCTCTGTAGGTGATCTGGTCCAACCTCCTGCGCAAAGCAGGTCTAGCTTCAAGGTTAGATCAGGTTGCTCAGGCCCTTGTCCAGTAGTGCTTTGAAAATGTCCAAAGATCCCGCAACAGATCTAGGCACCTGTTCCAGGGCTTAACTACTATCGCTGTGAAGAACATTTTCCTTATAACCACTTGGAATTTCCCCTCTTGCAACTTGTGACCACTGTCTCTTGTCCTACCACTGTAAGCCTCTGAGAAGAGTCTGAGTCCATCTCTGTAATGATCCATTGCATAATGGAAGGTGGTAATTAGGTACATGTATAGCTTTCTCTTCTCCAGGTCGATAGAAAACAGCTCCCTTGGCTTCCCTTGTGTGTAATGTGCTCCAGCCCGAGCTAACTTGGTTCCATTAGGCTCACTCCAGTTTCTTTATAGCATCCTCCTTCTATAGGGGAGTCCAAAACTGGGCACAGAACTCGAGGGGGAGAGTTTGTTTTATTTCTTCACAAATTTTATGGTAACTGTTCTGTTTGATTCAGCAAAACCGTTGTAGCAACAGAGGAAGCAGAGTTCTTCATTATACTTAGCCACAAGCCTGCCTGAAGTCTCATTAAGAATGAGCACAGAAACAAGTAAAAAGCTCTGTGTCCCTAGACTTTAAATAGAACAAATGATCTTCACTGGAAATTAAAACAAAATGTAGTCAGAAAAACCAACCACAATAAAACAACCTCAGTCTGCTTTCAACCTCTGTCTACTGTCACTGGGCTTTATACCACTATTTATATTGTCTCAGATATTCAAGGACAAAGTACTGAATGATATTTTAAACTGTAGTAACTACCCATAAATTGTCTAGCTCTCACTTGAGGAATTTCTCACTTGAGGAATGTTAAGCAGTTGTAAACATAATGTATCTATCAATTTAAGTGGAATTGCTTGCATGAGTTAGACTTCTGTATCACACCCTTTATTTAGGAATTAGACATTTTTCAGGCATGAGGCAAGTCAGTTGGGTGACTGAAAACGCCAGTACAACACTCTGTAATAGCCATTTATTTAAAGAGGGATCTAAAATGAATTTTTAAAAGAAAAGTTAATTTCTCACTGTGCATGTTTTTAAATCGCCACTAATTATGAGCAAGTTAGAAAGTGCAAGTTAACTGATAACTGAGTAAGAAAATTTGAGGGGAAAAAACACATGGCCTTGCTCTCCTTTAACTACATACATATGTGAGTCCATACTAGCAAGAATTGTCCTATGCCTCATAATTGATACAAAGTTGTAGTGACAGCTTTTGCTTAGCAAGATTGTAAGGGAAGAGGCAGGGTCTTTCTAACATAACCAGTAATCCACGGAAGACCTGAGCCTAGTCTTGTTTTCCCCCAATTATATTAGCGAGTCTAATAAAAGATGCTACCTCCCTCTAAATACCTGTTTTTTCTTATACTTTTAGACCATCATAGTTGCAGCTACAGTGTTACAGCATTTGTTTATTCTTCCTCAGTGTTACTGGCTAAGTCCTTACATGTAATGAGCATTTCTTATTAACAATTTTTTTTCTTCAGACTCCGAGGATTTTTTTATGACTGTCTTACCACTGATAAGGGAATTTCTAAAATATTGAACCCTTGCTATTTTAATTAATGATTGATTTTTATTTTTTTTTATCAGCTTCTCGAAGTCCAAAGGACAGAAGAGAAAGCATGTTATAATTCATTTTTCATAAAGCCAAAACTTATCTTCTTGAGCAAGCATCATTATGTAAGATTTTATATAACGGTACTTGGGTTATGAAGCAGTTTTAAGGTTGTGCTSAAAGTGGGCTAATTAAGGAACATATATTGCTTTTTTTATTATATCTCCTCTCCAAAACAAGAAAAATATTAAAATTAAGAGTATTCCAAGTTAATTGGAAAAAATAATTTGTAGAAAGTATGCTGGCAGTTCATAAAGTATTAGAGGTACTTTTGATATATGCAGATATGTTTAAATACTGTAGTGTGTTTAAGCATTTACACCAGCAAAAAACCTGCATCAAATTGTCCCACACTTTGGATCCCACCTAAAACTCAGTGAGATTATTGGAAAGGTGGTCATTGACTTGAACAAGCTTTGGATCATGATCTTACTTAATGATACTTTGCAGGTGGAGAACTCTTTCTCAGTGTGTTTTCTAAACCTCTGCTGGTTATTTCAATATTCTGGTTAGAAAAATAATGAAAGTATTCTAATTTCTGTCTCAAAGATTGTCACTGTGGGAGATTTCTCGGTAGTCTGTGTCATAGCTTGGAGGTAAAACTTGAAAATTTTTGGTTTGTCCCATCACATCATGCTAAGTTATGTTGCTGTCGTAATATATAGTTAGGTTTATATGGCAGTGTGATCAAATTAATTGTGTGTCAGTTATGTGCATAAATTATCTCTCACTTGGAAAAGGTGTGCTTTCAATTGTATGCAATAAAGAGGACATATTCAATACTTTCTTTGTGTTTAAAAAATGTTCCTGATTAGCTTTGTAAGGTCAAGCACAAGCTGTTGTGTTTCTAAAAACCAGCAATATTTTTTCAGTGCTTAACCAGAAATGAAGCATTCAGTTCTTTGAGTAAAATGTAAGAACAGATCTAACCTTTTTCTATGTTAAAATCATCTTGAAGTGGGCATATAATTAGATCAGAAATTATACTGCAGAATAAAAGGATAAAGAAGATTTAGGACTGTAATACAACAATACTTATTCATAGATTTGGAGTTGTTTGCCTGCAATTAATGTTGTTACTTCATTAAAATTGATATTAGCTGTTGTTACCATTTTGTTGTTGGTTTATGAATATTTCCTTTTTTTGTTTTTTGTTGTTTGGTTTGGTTTGGTTTGGTTTGGTTTTTTTGGTGGGGTGTTTTTTTTTTTTTCCTTCACTGTCTTATTCTGACTTCTACCAAGGGAAACCTTTGTTGTATAATTTTAGGTTGTTTAATGATATCAGTTTTACTAAACAGAGCTGCTTATTACATAAATACTTGTTGATGAATTCAGAATACTTAGCAGGTAATCATAACATTTCCTCACCAATATTTTGCTTTAAACTGACTTTTCTTACAGTGATTAAAAACAAGACTAAAATTTATCATCCAACACACCTGTACATACAGCATACATATGTAAATATATTGTCACATAGACATACATATTTCAATTTCAAATTATTATATCCAGCAAACATTACAATTTTTTCATTGTATACAACTTTGTGATATGTGAGTCTTCATATGGTTTGACCAGATGTATTTTCACTGAAACACAAAAATAGATATACAATTAAAAATATATATATTTACCAAGTACTGACACAATTATTAATTATGCTACAAAATCTGGGGAATCCTAATTTTCTGGCATCATGAGTTAAATCTAAAATATTAAGATTCAATTTGTTTAGTTCTTCTGATCCATTTGAATTTGCAAGTGTGACCTTTTTGGGCCTTTATTGGCAGTCATGTAAGAGAGATCTCCTACACGTTAATAACAAGATACGAAGACAGCTCAGTATATTAAATGAGATTGAAATATGAGTGTTTGCAGAACTATTATATGTCTGTGTTTTCCCGGAAATGTCRTCTTTTTCTGGAAAGCTTGGCTTCACAGAATTTGAGGTCTTGGGCAATTTTTTTGAGACTTCTTTACGTGTAGAAATTTAGGCCAATGACATTTGTCCATATTCAATGGATTTTGTTGTTCACAGGTGTGAAGTCCAATATGTCAGACTTACTGCTCATGCATGCGGTAACTTAGGTTTTTCCTTAACACATTTAAGTTGGGCCATATTTTCCAGATAGGAACATGGCATACCTGATTGTAAAGCAGTAGAAGCAAAGCTGAAACAATAAATTATTTATTAGAAACTGACCTTTTCATATCTATTTTTCTGTATTTGTTTGGTTTAAAGCTAACCCTGAGTATTTTTGTAGGTAAAATTGAKAACGCATTTTACTGTGTAAAGATTGCTTTATGTGGCTTGTGATGAATAGCACTTTCTCATCTTTTTATGAAAGCTACATCTATCACAAAGTGTTACAAATATATGCCTGCATATTTTAGCGTGTAAGGAAAATGAACTCTCTGAATTTCCTAATACAGTGAAACAAATGTACGAATTTGGACAAATTTTGGCCATTGTATTTTAAAAAGTTATTTTTCTCTGTAGTAGGCTTTATAGTTCTGAGTTTGGTATTATTAAAAAAGAAGGCACTCCAGGAACTCTGACAATCATAACAGGAGTAACTTTGCTAAAGTATACTGGAGACAGATTTCTCCAGCAACATTTTAGCTAATCTGTCTGGAAGTAGTCCATGAACTTCTGAACAGGGAGCTATACAACATTGCATAAGTTCATGAAAGATCTTTTCAGCAAAGCCTCTCCTTGGATTATGTGTCTTTGATGTGTTTTGTTTAAGTAGTAAAGAGACAATTTATTCAGCAAAGTGTCTCCTTAACCATGCCAAAACTCAGCTTGCTGGGAGAAAAAAAAATGCAGAGTTCTGGATAGTCTGATAACACCGAGGGGGGCATGACTGAAAATATCATTTTAGTGTATTATTTTTATGTATGCATATTTTAAAGTCTTCATAAGACTACTGTTAATAACCATGTCAACCTGTGTACTTTCAAATACTAAGTTTAACAAAGGTTTGGAATTTTTATTCAGAGAATTTGAAGAGCAAAGATGCAGAATTTGTCTGGGTGAACTGACATTTTGCAAAGTAGATTTTGCAGAACAGACAGAAAAGAGCTGCTGATTATGTACCACCTTTCCGAGTAGAGAATCAGTTCCACTACTGTTAGGGACAGCTTTAATTTGCAGATGAGAATCTTCAAGGATCCTTTTGGTGGATGCTGTTTAGAAAATATGCTCTTTTCTTGTCGTCTCATAATCGGTGTTGCCAACTTTTTTAGGTACCTGTTGCAATTACATTTCGCGATGAAAGGGAGAATGTGTATATTTTCTGATCACTATACTAACTTAGCATCTGAGAGACCTTTCACTTTGTCAAAGGTAATTCTGCAGTGTAGTTGTTGTTTTTTAAATAACATTTTATGGGTGGCTAAAGCCTTACGAAGCTTTCTATGTTTTTATTTTCCTAAAGGGATTGTGCATCTTAGGTTGAAAACAGCAAGCACATATCTTGAACTTCCTGAGCATTTAGTAAATAGATATTGGTTTAATTGATTTATTGGTTGATTAGGTATTGGTCCACCTACATATATTGTTACCATTTCAGCGTAAAACTCCTTGGGACAATGAACTAAAATTAGATTGATAAACTTTGGTATTTATTTTTGACTTGAAGTTCTTAGAAGTGGAAAAAGAGCAAAGTATATCTTTAGCAAATATTTGCTATGATAATAGTTTCTCCACAAGCCTCATTGCTGAAACATCTTGTATTCCCATTGATTCCAAGATAAATTCCTTAAAAGAAGTGTGAATTAGTAACATCAGGCATGGATTTTTATATGACTTAATCCATGTAGACTTTATCACATACAGACCTTCAAAATTGACATTGACTAATATTCAGAATATTATACCCAGATTGGTGGTTACACATCTTCAGTTCTGAAATTTGTTTTTTCATAAGAATGTATGTGTACACATAAGCTTTAGTTATGTTTGGTTCATAAGTTTAATTCTTTGTGAACAAGCTGATACAGTAAAGACTTTTCCTTTTCAATGTGTCTTCCCATCTACTGTTTTCAGCAGGTGAGATCATAGTCTTCAGATTACTTCTAAACCAAAGGAGCTCCATCAGTCCTGCTAGAACTCCTAGTCCCTTGTCTTTCTTTATAAAGGTGGTTTTCTTCTTAGACTTAGAAAGGGAATTTATTCTCCATCCTGTCTCCATGGTGTTGCACTTCACTCTTAGAAGGCTTTGCCAGCAGTTTCACTGATGTTATTGGTAGTCCTCTTTCCTTACAGGCTTCTTTAGCACTTCAAGCAGACTTTTCTTAAATTGGCTTGGTTGTTAGTTTTAGTACACTCTGAATGAAAGAAATGAGTGCTGTAAATATGGACAGCATGCAATTATATATATAATTACACACATACATACATACACACATATATAAAAAAGAAGATTGACTTTCATCTTGGATTTTAAAGTGGAACTCAACTGTGGAATCATAACCAGCACTTTCATAGTGCATCTATGCAATGCAATATTAATATTACGTGTAATTACATTAGACTGTGAGAATACGTTAGTGACAATGATGTGTTCACATTTTCTGAACTTTCAATGTTTTCTGGAAAACTGTGCAACAAATATAAGAAATAAACATATGAATCAAATAACACAAAGAAAACTCACTGACTTTTATAGCTGTTTTGACAGCGTATGGTAAGTGACATTTTATCCTATATTTACATGTGTGGTGATCCTAATCAACAGCTTTTTGTGAAGTACAGGGACCTCAAGTTAATAGTTTGCAGCCACACCTTTACCACTTTTTTAGACACATTGCAAAACACACCTTTCTGCAGAAGCCATGTCACGGTAATTGAAAATATATACCTTTAACAACTTTAAAGAAGAGAAGGAGTCAGAAAATTTAACAACGCAAATTGCTAGAAGAGCCAAAGAGCAGAGATGTAAAACCAGAAGAGCAACTGTATTGGGTCAGACCGAAGTTCCATCTAGCCCAGTATGTTATCTCTCACAGGGACTAACAGTTAATGCTCAGCGGAAAAAAAACAAACAGTGTAAGCATGTAAAGCTACTTCCCCCAAGTGTTCTGTTAGCCTATAGTTGTTTGTAGTTTAAGGACTTTCTGATTTCTCTGTGTTTAGTAGCACCRAGAGAATCTTTTTTTCATGAATTAGTCCAGTCTCTACTGAAGCCTGTGTGAACTTTTAGCACCCAAAACACTCCATTGCAAGGAGTTTCACAGCTTAATTACATTTTGCATGAAGAATCATTTCCCCTTTCTTGTTTTGAATCTGCCATCTCTGAGCTTCTTTTGATACCCCCTACCTTCTGACAACTCATTACTGTCTTCAGCATTCAGACACTGTGACAGTGGGCACTAGAAATTCCTAAGATAGAAGAATGAGGTGTTTTATAATAATAATTGTTTTGATTTTTAACATCTGGAATCTAAAATCTATATATACTCTGTCTTTGGGTGTCTCGGTCTTTGGGAGCAGATGTTCACTAGTTTGTTTCAACATGTTTCTGGTTTTGTCTCKGACGTCCTACTGTAATGGATTAAAATAAGCAATCTGGCAACTACTCAGGCCTTTAAATAAACTTTAATAAAGTTGGAGAACCATTGCATCTCTTGTGGCGCCAGACCAGCAGCTATCTATACATGGTTCTTTTCCTGTTATGCAAGGGTTGCTTGCCCTCTTTTATTTTTTAAAATCTTATTTATCACCTTTTCAATAAACAAAATGCACAGGAATAATTTTAGCTTTTTCTTTAGCAAAATTAGTAGGTCCTTAAGCATAGTAAATCAAATCCAAAGTAGATTTTTCTTCTGATAAGTTTTATCAAGAAAATAATTCTTTCTTGATTACTTTATTTGTTTTCAAATACTCCCTTCATAAATTTTGTCAGGAGATGCTGGAATTGTGGTAGAACAATTTTGAGATGGATGAATCCAGGAAACATTTTGTAATTGACAGCTGCTGAAAGGAAAGAAAAAAGCTTAACAGTCTGATCTGATTTCTTTATCATATATCCTGTCAACTATAGGCTCTCATGAGTTCTGGTTTGATTGGCCATCTGAATATTACAGTCAGTAACTGATTTCATAAATATATAATTTGTGATTCTAATAATTTTTGATAATTTTATTCAGTTTTTGTTTGCTTTTACAGAAAAATGAAAATTCAAAACAATTATGTCCTCCATCATTTTTACCTCACTGTTTATAGCTGGTCACTGTGAAGTGTAAAATCTTAGAGCAGTTAAAATATTTTTCAATTTCAGGGCGGTTCACAGTAATTAAAAAGAAATGGAATTAGAAATGTGGAAATAGATTTTTAGTATTTTTGTCTTTTGAGACGGAGCTGTACAAGGGAAATGCATGATAGTCAACTGTCAGTATAAATAGAAATTTTAAACATTGGATACCTGAAATTTTACTTCTAATATCAAGGAAAAAATGAAATGTTGTATTTATATTTCAGACATCAGCCTATCAAAAGGGTCTCACTTGAGAAAAATATGATTCTGTCTACATAAATAGTGCAAGAAATTTTGAAAATGCTATATTTGCATGTAAAAATAGTTCCTTCAAATTGTACTGACTTATCAGTAGTGGAATCTAAATCATCATAATTTAGGGGACTGTTTTTTGTTCATTGCATTAAAAGCCCTCTCCTTTAGAACAAAATCAGGACCAAAAATCTCAGAATATATTGAATCACAACTTGAAAATTCCATTTAGTCGGCCATGGCTCCTGAGCTGTGTGTCAGCTGTAGCTGAGTCCCACATTTCCTCCACGGTGTGCAGCTATACCACTGTCATTAAGCTTATCTGCTGTTTGGTAGAAATCAGATGGAAGTTAAGGATGAGAGTATGGTGAATTAGAGAAAGATATTTGAACTAGACTTTTGTTAGGCACTTCTGCAAGTAGAAGTAAGAGGTGTGAAAAAAGATGATCGAGTCTGAATGTCATTTCAAGCTATGCCATTGCATAGCTACTATTGCAGTTCCACAGAAGCTTCTTGCACAGACATAGTTCAAACAGAAAAGTTTGCTTTTACCAATGTGATTTTGTGTGTTTTCATAGTAAATGAAGATTTTACTAGACTGATATAAGCACAGATTCTTCTGYATACCCTTATCCAAGCTAGGAGTAGACTGATAGCTTAGTATAGTAGTATTGTCAGAATAAAAAAAGACCCTTGGTATAACTGTATCCTTACATGAGTTTCTAACCATGATATAGTCTTCTCTGCAATTAGTGAAGTCATATGTGAAATATTTCTAGATTCTTTAGCCGTAATGTATCAATTCCTGRCATCTACAGTTTTTTAAAAGACTCAATATCATCCTTGCAAAAAATCATTAGCCAAAGAAAAAAGTATATAAAGGTTATGTAAATAGTAATACATATGATAACTAATGATAATACTGAATAATAGAGTAAGTCAAGGCACCATAAAGTCCTTCAGTTCTAGATAGTTTAAATTCCATTGAATCTAGAATACATATCTTAAAAGTGTATTCTTGGATTACTGAAGACAGCTGCTATGTAATTAAGAATTACTATTAATTATATTTTGGTTCTATGCAAAGTTGATCACGAAAAATATGTTATGCCTTATATATTCATTATCTCCCCATTTTTTTATTCTATAGTGTTTTGGCAGGATATAATGGTACTATCTTTGCATACGGTCAGACAGGCAGTGGCAAAACTTTTACCATCACAGGAGGAGCAGAACGTTACAGTGATAGAGGCATCATTCCCAGGACTCTATCTTATATTTTTGATCAATTGCAGAAGGTATGGGACACCGTTTTCTGTTTATTTTTAATGTCTGATTTACAAATACTTAACTATATTGCAAAAGGCTGTTCCTGTAATAGTGTTAGAGGAAGCCCTAAAATTAATGCTGAAGAATATATCTAACTTGRCATGATACCTTATGCAAGAATACATTGGTAATAGTTTTAGTTACCTGGTTTGTTGCAGTAGACTGAAAATAATGGACATCAGTGGAGGGTTTTTTTGTAGTTTTAAAAACCATGCTATTTTTAGTTGGTGCAACATACATTCAGATCACATAATTGGTTCTCCTTCCCTTAGCACTTATATTAGCTCCACTCTGGTTTTGTATTGTATGCATTGCATCACACACATCTCGTACAAAAATTGCTCTGATTCCTATGTAAACCAACAATGTTGTATAAAAGATGAAGCATTACTTTCACTCTTCATGTTACCTAATTTCTTTGTGCTTGACTGATGATAAAAAAAACCAAACCCATAAAATAGTAAAATGAATATTAAACATTTTTAAATATTCAGCTATTTATTTTACCTAATGCCTTTATTTTACCTAATGTTACTTATTAGCTAGAATATTTTATAGAATGATAACGCTAAACACATCTAATTACGATGAAAAGCAATTTTTAAAGTCAGTAATGCAAATCCTTTGAGTATTTGAAAGAAAATAGATATCCRTATTAATTTTCCTTCCCTACTGTTTTCCTTTTAACTCCAGTTATGCACATGTATGGAATGTTTTTGTGTGTATATGGAATTAGTAATAAAAGTCTGATTCACTTAATGTAGTTGGATAGAAACACTGTTAGGCACATTTCTTAACATAATTACACGTGTATAACATATGAACAGGTAAAGATGTAAATAGTAAAATGTCACGAATGTTGGTGTTTATTATGATTGTTGTYGTTATTATTATTGCTGATATTAATTATTCCTAATGCATTCTTTCCAAAATGAAGAAAAAAGAAAAAAAAAATCCTTTGATCTGTTTTTAAAACAGTATCAGTACCTAAACACTAGTTAACAGTGACTAAAAAAACACTTTCAAAGGTAGTAAACTGAAAGTAGTATTCTGAAAACCAGCTTTGCATGTGCTTTACATCTGAAACGTCAAGTGGAGAAATAGTTACTACAGCCATATAAATATTGATTTAGTTTTACCAAAAATTTGGGCAGTAGTAAATACTGTCCAATATGATTTCTCTGTCTTTTCCCTTTTTCCTCATCTTATAGTAATTCTGAGTCTTACAGTTCTGTCGCAGTTATTTCTTAATGCTTTTCTGTTCATTTTTTTAAATACTGCACAGAAGATTTTCCCGCCACTGACAGCTCAATGCAACTGCTCTTTGAATACTGAATTTGACACAGCTTATAGGGCAAAACACATCACTCCAGTGTGGTAACTGACCTAAACCAAAGAGCTATAAAMTTACTTTTCAGGTGAATCCAGTGATGTAAAAATGAATGCTATATTTCAACAACTCTAGCTGTGCCCTGCAGAAATAGGGAGGGAAACAATACAAAGTCTTAAAATAGTTTTGTGATTACAAAAAGAAAAATACTTTGCAGAAATCATAGGTGTAATTGTCACACTTACAAATTAATCAAGCTGATTTACAGATAATTTAACTCATTTAACATCATAACTCTTTTACTTTGAATAAAAAAAAATGCAATGTTGCTTCCTGTGAAAAAAAAAGCCATCATACCTGGCAGAAATAGAATTGGCAGAATTTGGGAGAAGGAGAAAACTGACTGCAATTTAATTGTATGGTTCTTCTGGATCTACTGTGCCCCCCCAAAACACACCCAAAACTTAATTTGGCAGCTTATTTATTTTATGAACAGAAAACATGGCATCAATTCAGCTTTACAGAAGGTAATAGACATTTAAAATACTACAAGTACACTGTAATGCCTCAACGTCTAAGAGCAATGATAGAAACAGAATAAATAAAAATTATAAAAATCCCCCAACTTTAAGTCTTACCACACCTGAAATATTTCTTATTATCTCCTTACATTAATTTTTCTAATAAGTAAATGATAATTGTCAACTGAAATGCTCCAGAAACTCAAATAAGATATCAGCAACAAAATTTATCATTGAACAGAGAAGTTAATTTTAAGTTAGTCATTCCAAATCATAAGTCTTCTGACTGATCTGCAGCCTACAAGTTGGAAAGAAAGCTTAAGTAACATATCCTATTTTTTGCCACATATAAGGGGACTGTGAGAAACAACAATAACTAACTGCTGATATAGTGATTGGCATTCTAGGTATAAGAACTTTTTTCTAAAGGAGCATGTGGGGGGATGTGCATGTATGTGTTAGGTTATAACTAAAATATTTTAGAATTATTTCAATTTGACATTTGTATGCAATGAAATGAGTGAATAAGTGAAAGGATGTGCCAGAGTAAGCACATTGATGATTGTTCATTAAGTTTACAAGAAATTTCATTTTCTTTTAGTATCTGTAATACCTATGGGAGTGAACACAGTCAATCATTCAGGTGCTTTTGTAACTGTAGGAGGCAAAAGTGAAGAGAGGAAGAAAGGAGTCTGGTGTAATATATGTTTTGTCCCTTCATTTACTCCACCAGGCCTATGACACATTTAAGATTCATCTTCACATTGTAACAAAGCTATTTAGTTAAACAAATTTAAATATTATTTGATGTTAACATCAATTGTTACATTGTACTTTTATACTCTGTCATTCATCTAATACAGGGTACCAATTCTTACTCATAAGGGTATGTCTCAGTCACATGAACATGCCCTGTCTGAGTAAGGGTTAACAATATTAAGTAATTACCTTGGCTCTTTCAAAGTACGGCTTTGGCAGGTAAATGTACATAGCATATTGCAGGTGCACAAAAGCTTGCTTTTATGGACATGGAAATTAAAAAAAAAAAAACTGTGATCATGTAGCCCTAGAACTTCTGCTGCACTCACATGACCCCATGGAGGACTTTTGTTGTGAAAAGTGAACAGGTTGATCTTGCAATCCGAGGATGTAGATGAAGGTCCATCCAGGGGGTTGCCTAGGTTGAATCAGTCAGCCCTGCACATTATGATTGCCTCTATTAAGAAAAAAAAAGGGTAATTGTCATAGGCGATTCCCTTCTGAGGGGAACAGAGGGCCCAACCTGCCGACCAGACCCATCCCACAGGGAAGTCTGCTACCTCCCTGAGGCCCAGGTTAGACACATTACTAGGAGACTCCCTGGTCTGGTACGGCCCACTGACTATTACCCGCTGTTAGTTATGCAGGTTGGCAGTGATGAGGTTGCGGAGAGAAGTCCTGTAGCGATCAAAAGGGACTTCAGGGCACTGGGGTGATTGGTTGCAGGATCAGGAGCACAGGTAGTGTTCTCAATCCCGTCAGTGGCAGGGAAGAATACTGAAAGGAACAAGAACACACACCTGATTAACACGTGGCTCAGAGGCTGGTGCCATCGGTGGAATTTTGGCTTTTTTGATCACGGGGAGGTTTACACAGCACCGGGCCTGCTGACRACACATGGAGTTCAGCTGTCTTAAAGTGGGAAAAGGATTCTCGCTCATGAGTTGGCAGGGCTCATCGAGAGGGCTTTAAACTAGGTTCGAAGGGGGAARGGGRTAAAACCAGSCTCACTAGASATGAGCCTAGGGGTGGCATGCCGATGTCAGGGGTGAGATCGATAGTCCAGCTCAAGTGCATCTACACCAATTCATGCAGCATGGGCAGCGAACTGGAGGAGCTGGAAGCCATTGTGCAGCAGGATAGCTATGACTTAGTCGCCATCACAGAAACTTGGTGGGATGACTTTCATGACTGGAGTGCTGCGATGGATGGCTATAAGCTCTTCAGAAGGAATAGGTGAGGAAGGAGAGGCGGTGGGGTGGCTCTGTATGTTAGGGAGTGTTTCAGTTGTACAGAGCTCAACGATTGTGATGATCAGGTCAAGTGCTTATGGGTAAGGATGAGGSGGAAGGCCAACAAGGCAGATATCCTGCTGGGAGTCTGTTACAGACCACCCAACCAGGATGAAGAAGCAGATGAAGCATTCTACAAGTGTCTGGCAGAAGTCTCATGATCGCTATCCCTTGTCCTTGTGGGGGACTTCAACTTACCTGACATCTGCTGGAAATACAACACAGCAGAGAGGAAACAGTCTAGGAGGTTCCTGGAGTGTGTGGARGAGAACTTCCTGATGCAGTTGGTAAGTGAGCCTACCAGGGGAGGTGCCTCGCTTGACCTGCTGATTACCAACAGAGAAGGACTGGTGGGAGATGTGGTGGTCGGAGGCCGTCTTGGGCTTAGCAACCATGAAATGATAGAATTCTCGATTCTTGGTGAAGTAAGGAGGGGGGTCAGCAAAACCACTACCATGGACTTCTGGAGGGCAGACTTCGGCCTGTTCAGGACACTGGTTGAGAGAGTCCCTTGGGAGGCAGTCCTGAAGGGCAAAGAGGTCCAGGAAGGCTGGACATTCTTCAAGGAGGAAGTCTTAAAGGCGCAGGAGTGGGCTGTCCCCATGTGCCGTAAGAAGAGCTGGCGGGGAAGATGACCGGCCTGGCTGAACAGGGAGCTTTTGCTGGGACTCAGGGGAAAAAAGGAGAGTCTACCACTGTTGGAAGAAGGGACAAGCAACTCAAGAAGAGTACAGGGATCTTGTTAGGTCATGCAGAGAGAAAATTAGAATGGCAAAAGCCCAGCTAGAACTCAATCTGGCCACTGCCATAAGAGACAACAAAAAATGTATTTACAAATATATTAACAACAAAAAGAGAGCCAAGGAGAATCTCCATCCTCTACTGGATGCCGGGGGGAACATTGCCACCAAGGATGAGGAAAAGGTGGAGGTACTTAATGCCTTCTTTGCCTCAGTCTTTAGTAGTCAGACTGGTTATCCACAGGGTGTTCAGCCCCCTGAGCTGGAAGACAGGGACAGAGAGCAGAATACACCCCCCATCATCCAAGAGGAAGCGGTTAACGACCTGCTATGCCACCTGGACACTCACAAGTCAATGGGGCCAGATGAGATCCACCTGAGAGTACTGAGGGAGCTGGCGGGGGGAGCTTGCCAAGCTGCTCTCCATCATTTRTCAGTGGTCCTGGTTAACAGGGGAGGTCCTGGATGACTGGAGGCTTGCCAAAGTGACGCCCATCTACAAGAAGRGCCGGAAGGAGGATCTGGGGACCTACAGGCCTGTCAGCCTGACCTCGGTACCGGGGAAGATTATGGAGCGATTCATCTCGAGGGCACTCACAAGGCAGGTGCGGGACAACCAGGGGATYGGGCCCAGCCAGCACGGGTTCATGAAGGGCAGGTCCTGCTTGACCAACCTGATCTYCTTCTATGACCAGGTGACCCACCTAGTGGATGAGGGGAAGGCTGTGGATGTGGTCTACCTGGACTTCAGTAAAGCCTTTGACACTGTCTCCCACAGCATTCTCTTAGAGAAGCTGGTGGCTCRTGGCTTAGACGGGTGTACTCTTCRCTKGGTAAAAACCTGGCTGGACAGCCGAGCCCAGAGAGTTGTGGTGAATGGAATTAAATCCAGTTGGCAGCCGGTCACGAGCGGTGTTCTCCAGGGCTCAGTTTTGGGGCCAGTCTTGTTTAATATCTTTATCTATGATCTGGACGAGGGGGTTGAGTGCACCCTCAGTAAGTTTGCAGACGACACCAARCTGGGCTGSAGCGTTGATCTGCCTGAGGGTAGGAAGGCTSTGYAGAGGGATCTGGACAGGCTGGATTGATGGGCCGAGGCCAATTGTGTGAAGTTCAACAAGGCCAAGTGCCGGGTCCTGCACTTGGGTCACAACAACCCCAGGCAACGCTACAGGCTTGGGGMAGAGTGGCTGGAAAGCTGCCYGGCRGAAAAGGACCTGGGGGTGCTGGTCGACAGCCGGCTGAACATTGAGCCGGCAGTGTGCCCAGGTGGCCAAGAAGGCCAATGGCATCCTGGCCTGTGTCAGGAATAGTGTGGCCAGCAGGAGTAGGGAGGTGATCGTGGCCCTGTACTCGGCACTGGTGAGGCCACACCTCGAATACTGTGTTCAGTTTTGGGGCCCTCACTACAAGAAGGACATTGAGGTGCTGGAGTGTGTCCAGAGAATGGCAACGAAGCTGGTGAAGGGTCTGGAGAACAGGTCTTATGAGGAGCGGCTGAGGGAGCTGGGGTTGTTTAGCCTGGAGAAGAGGAGGCTGAGGGGAGACCTTATCGCTCTCTACAACTACCTGAAAGGAGGCTGTAGCGAGGTGGGTGTTGGTCTCTTCTCCCAAGTAACTAGCGATAGGACGAGAGGAAATGGCCTCAAGTTGTGCCRGGGGAGGTTTAGATTGGACATTAGGAAAAATTTTTTCACTGAAAGGGTAGTCAGRCATTGGAACAGGCTGCCCAGGGAAGTGGTGTTGTCACCATCCCTGGAGGCGTTCAAAAAACCTGTAGATGTGGCACTTYRAGACATGGTTTAGTGGGCATGGTGGTGTTGGGTTGACAGTTGGACTTGATGATCTTAGAGGTCTTTTCCAACCGTAGTGATTCCATGATTCTATGCAATTGCCAGCAACATACAGTGTCAACACACCAACATTCTTTTCTACTGCTAATTATGTAATAAAAACAAATTAGGATGAAAAATAACTAGTTTACTTGCCGCCTTCTCAGCACATAATTTCTACAGAAATAAAAATGTTTGTGTTTCCATTTTCAGAATGGGTTTTGGATCAAAAGCTCTACTTACTTATGCTTATAAGGATATTTCTGTCTGCCTGCTTCCAAATCTTTGCGTTTGTTTCATACATTTTCTTTCTTGGTGCATCTTAAAACATCTCCTCTTTTTTTTTTTATCTTTCCRCCTGCCTTTCTTTTCATACCTTTCCCCTGTTGCGTTTCTTTTTATCTACAGTTGTGCTTTGGAAGGTGCTGACATAGTGGAGAAGAGTCATCTGCATCCTAATCCTAAGTAGGATGGATCAGAAGAAAGTGAATTCAGGGACACACAATACAAGACTTTTTTAGCTCTTACTTGCACTGAGACCATGCAATTTGAAACCAAGGAAACAACACTTTTCACCCCAAATGAGAAGCAAATCAAGTCCTTTGTTTTTAATAACATCTCCTTTTAATTGGTCAGAAATTCTCCTATTTCCACAGCTTCCTGTTTGAACAGTTCCTTACTACATTTTTTCCATCAATCTGTAGTGTATCTTTTAAAATGGTGCCCTTTGAAATAATGAACTGTCATTATCAATAAAAAAAACATGGGAAATAACTATTCAATGAAAATGAAAAGTTCATATCTCAAAATGTTTTGCAAAACAACTGTAGTGGATTGGATTATTAAACTGCTACTGGGAGTGTGACATGAGTGCTTTCACAGTGGCTTCATCTGCTGAAAAGAGGTGACTAGTTTTCCTTTATTTTGGAAATCATAGCCCATTACTTTGAGGTTTATGTTGTTTGGATTTGGCTTTGGGGCAGGAGAAAATTCTGTCTGCAAAACCCAGTTGCGTTAAGTTACATTTTGGCAATGTATTATACGAAAAAAATTAGGATTACAGAGAACAGCGACATTATATACAGTGCTTAAATGTTATGATAAAGAGAGTGCAAAGCAGTATGTCACTGATGTTTCTAAATGAAGTAAATCTTTGATTTATTTTTGTTGTTGTTGTTCCTTGTTTTTTTAAGCATAGTCTTTCAATCCACAATATGAGGGTTTACCTCTTTGTAATAACATTCCTTTTTTGTCCTAGAAGTGAAAAATGGCATGKTGCATGGTTCCATAAGCAGGCTGCCATGTTCTAAGTGTATACAGACTTTTCTAGATTTAAGGAACCAGTAAAAAAACTCAGACTAAACTCATGGGCATGGTGGGGTTTTGAGAGGATTTTTGGTTTTTGTGTGTGTGTATGTTTTGGTTGGGGTTTTTTGTTGTTTTTTCCTTTTTCTTCTTAAGCCTTTATACTTATGGTAACAGAAAACAGTATCACGAACTGAAAATGTAAACCATACCCAGGAAAAGAAGAGAGACAGAGCGAGGAAACAACATAAAAGCTGTAGTGATAAATTTGTCCCCTGATCTAGCTCTGACTTCTCTTTATAGCTCTTCCTTTTTTCTATTTCTTTTTTTTTTTTTTCTTATCCAGGATAGCAGTAAAGTTTATACAACTCATGTTTCCTACTTAGAAATCTACAATGAATGTGGTTATGATCTGCTGGACCCAAGACACGAGGCCTCCAGATTGGAAGATTTGCCGTAAGTAATAACACTACAGTGAATCGTCAAAAACAACAACAGAAATCATTTTCTAATGCCCTGTTGCATAGTTTGGGGATGTTTTGAAACTGTGCTACTGATCTCAGTGTTAATTAACTCAAAATACTTTGTTTTCTCCATTTTATCAACACTGTCTAAATTTTCTCTTATTTTGTATGTATAGAGGCTAGGGAAACTACATGGGAGTAACTGAAAGTGAAAGTATTAAAAATGTATATTGATATTATGCAGAAGAGATCTATTGCAGCCACTGAAAACAAGAGAAGGTATACTTGTTTTTCTCATGACAGCCTGTCTCTTTATATGGTATGCACGTGTGTGTGTGGCAGACGCATATGTAACAGGTATTTCCTTGCAACAGTAGGGAGAAAAACTCCCTGCTTCTATTTGGACCTTTTCCTTCAAGGATAATTATTTTTCTAGAACGAGCAATTATGAAATAAGGTAAGTAACAGATAGAAAAGCCCACAAGGAACTCCAAAGGACAATACATTTATTTCAGAATGGATAACTGTTATAATAGTTTTTATTGATAAGACACTAGCACCTACTAATATTTGGGGAAGGGTAGTAAATAAAGGTTTGCAGGTCATTAACATATAAGCCTGATGAAGTTAAAGATATTATAATTTATAGGAAATCCAAATCCTAGTTTCCGAGTTTCTTCTGAAAAAGTCGTTTATAGTCTGTGTTATTCTTAAAATAACTCAGCAAACAGTAAATATGTATAAATAAATGAATTGCTGGCTGCTTGGATTTGCAAATGCCCTGAAATAATGCTGGGAACTATAACCTTCTCACTCAACATGATGATGACTGAAACATGTAAATAGCAATTAAATCACTGCTGATACAAGAGCAGGAAACGTACTGAAAACTGCCAATAGAGCAATTACAGAAAATCAATAGAATTTTTACATCAAAATAGCTAATTATATTATTATTCAAGTTTTTTAAATTATTAATTTCATTTATTAAGTCATTTTCAATATTTTATTTGAACTAATTCCATTTATTGATTTTATTAATTTAATTGCAACTTTATTTGAAACAGTTATTTGGGGGTCATATGCCCTGGAAAATATGTCACTTTTTAAAGCTAGGTTCTGAATGTTTACTAATAATAATGAATTTTAGAATCTCAAAATTGGTTTATGTATGGTGATTCAATTAAGCTAAAGACTAACTCTTTGTTATATATTAGTCTATTTTTAAAAAGCAAAAATTGACAGATAATTTGGTTGTGAATTAGGAATAAAGCACACTGGAATGATCATAATTACCTGTAAACTTATGTAGTGTATACTATTGCAGGATGGGGTTTAGTGGTACGATAAATTTTTCTCTGCAGAGTAACTAATCTTAATAAGTGCTTAATGGTTTTACTGTACATGGTCATTATTGTTTCCAGTATATCACTTGTCAAAAATGTACGTACTGTACTCTAAAACTATACCTTCACCACTCACATTAATTATTGTATAAAAGTATTTAATTAATAGAATATTTTTTGTTTATTTTTAAAGATAGTAATTTAAGGATTCAAAATTTAAAAATATATAGTATCATTCAGAACTGAAAAGGGAGTACAAATTGCAGGAAAGGGTAGTTGCATGTTAACTATATTTTAGTTACTTGGTTAATTTTTGTAAATGACGAAGTAGTAGTTACACTTAAGTAAATAGTAATCACATATTTTAAAATATATCAGGTGTTTATTACCTAATATATATTTCATTTTTCTGAGAATTTTATGTGCTTAAGACCTTTTAAGATTTTAGTGGTAGTAAGCAAAATACAGAATAAGCTAACTTCCTCAAGTTTGTTTGAAAGCATGTATTTGATGAGAATATTAAAAAGAACTTATGGTTTTTATACTTCAAAAGGATTGTATTATGCATAATTTCCTGTTGAACTCCACAGTGGATCATCAAGGTTTTAACCACCATACAAAGCCAAATGCAGGTTTTCTATGCTTGGGTAAATTTTAGCTGTGCTGATACTCTGTGCTGATATTCTCCAAAGTATAAGATGGACAAGAAAAGTGTTGAAGAAATGTGTCATTTTAGAAGAGTAAGCAAAAGATAAGTTAGCCTTGTAAAGTATGCAGATTGTTTTGGAACAGTATTGTTATCCATATTCGTGCAAAAGAAGGGGATGCAATTTGAATCAAAGATACGTACTTCTGCTTAGCAAACGCTATGTTAAGGACTTTACATTATCAGTTCAATGGAAGGAATAAACACAGAGTTATGGCATTCAGGTAATAGAAGGTATGAAAAGTGCACAACAGACTTCTTGATAGTACTTGAAAAATGAGACATTAAAATTGTATTTGATGTTTAAGGCAAAGTGAATAATAAAAATTGTAAAAATTGCCCATTGCATCTAACCATTGCATGATTAGATTTCGAATCTCRGCTCCTGAAGTCAGGGTTTTGTGTGTAGCCATCCTTTGTATATTCTGTAGACTATTAAATTTTCATCTTAATACTGCTTAATCATTTCATTAGAGTCTGCCAGATGAGAAGGCAAGAGGTTCTCACAAAAAAATCCCTACTTTTCTGGAAATAAATTCCTGACAAATATGTGAATATAGTTCATATATCTATATATCTATATGTATACATATAGAATCATTAAGGTTGGAAAAGACCTCTAAGATCATCGTGTCCAACCATCAACCCAGTACCCATGCCCACTAAACCAYGTCCCGAAGCGCCACATCCACACGCTTTTTGAACACCTCCAGGGATGGTGACTCCACCACTTCCCTGGGCAGCCTGTTCCAATGYCTGACTACCCTTTSAGTGAAGAAATTTTTCCTAATATYCAATCTAAACCTCCCCTGGCGCAACTTGAGGCCATTTCCTCTCGTCCTATCACTTGTTACTTGGGAGAAGAGACCGACACCCGCCTCTCTACAGCCTCCTTTCAGGTAGTTGTAGAGAGCGATAAGGTCTCCCCTCAGCCTCCTCTTCTCCAGGCTAAACAACCCCAGCTCCCTCAGCCGCTCCTCATAAGACCTGTTCTCCAGACATATATATAGATTCATACATAGAAGCACATAATTATTTATGCATGCATATGTAAAGATATGTATACATATACATATTTATTTATATATCTGTACATAAATATGTATCATGTTTCTAATAGGTACAGATATTTATATGTCAACTAAGTTTGGTTTTGAAATTCCATTGGACTTTTATTTTCACAGAAAAAAAACAGTTTTCATWATGTTTAGTTGTAAGGATATTACATGTAGCCCATAGAAGATATAGAATCATACAATCATTAAGGTTGGAAAAGACCTCTAAGATCATCAAGTCCAACTGTCAACCCAACACCACCATGCCCACTAAACCATTTCCCGAAGTGCCACGTCTACACGTTTTTTGAACGCCTCCAGGGATGGTGACTCCACCACTTCCCTGGGCAGCCTGTTCCAATGCTTGACCACTCTTTCAGTAAAGAATTTTTTCCTAAGACCCAATCTAAACCTCCCTTGGCATAACTTGAAGCCATTTCCTCTCGTCCTATCACTAGTTACATGGCAGAAGAGACCAACACCCACCTCGCTACAACCTCCTTTCAGGTAGTTGTAGAGAGCAATAAGGTCTCCCCTCAGCCTCCTCTTCTCCAGATTAAAGAATCCCAGTTCCCTCAGCCGGTCCTCATAAGACTTGTTCTCCAGACCCTTCATTTGATATACCTTAATGCTTCATATACAATATGCCTTAGTTTACGATTGTAACTTGTTTTGCTTATGCAAAGCTGACAGTGTTTTAATTTTGTGACACTGTAGCTGAAACACAGCATATGCAGATGCAAATACATCTGAAGAATCTTACTTGTTAGAATGCAAAAATTGAATTTAATATTGACAATCTAATTCTACTTGTAGCTGTAGAGTTCCATGTTTATACAAGGAAATTATGATTGTTTTCAAGCATGTAAAAAGTATAAAACTATTGCTATAAAATATAGCTGGTAGAAGACTATTTGAATTCTTACTGCCATCTCTTGTTTTCATAAAAGATTTGCAGGACTGTTCAAATTAGGAAATTTTTTTGAAGCTCTTCATTTGCTCTGAGGTTGTGCAAGAGGCTTTCTCCTCTRATAGGTTCTCTGTTGTACAGTGTATTTGTAATTCACATAACTCCATAATACTGAATCAAACCAATTTCACTTTAGTTATAACCTACCAGTACAAACTCTTCCTAACTATCTTGTATTATTTATTAAGAAGTAAGAATTTTCTTGGCACTGAACAATAACACAAAAATACAGACTGAGGTTATAGGACCATTAGTCATAGATTAAGTCAGGACAACCAATAAGTTACCATTTCACCTGTCCAAACTACGGCAGGTGACAGTCTTGCATGTGAAGGCAAACTAAAATTAATGCTATTTTACCTTAAAATGTCAGTCTTCAAACTGCAGTAATTGTGGAGCTACTTCACAGAGAGCTCAGACAACCATTAATCAGGAGTGATGTGGCCAGGGGAAAATGTAATTTAAACTTCCAGCCAGTGTAAGTGATTCCCCATTTTTGTGTGAAGATTCTTTAAAGTCCCCTTTGATAGGGAAATGTATAAGATTTAGTATGATGTTGGCTGACTCTTAAAAAAAAAAAAAAAAAAAACCAAAACCAAAATAAACCCCCCAAAAACCCCAAAACAGCTAATTCATACTGAATCCTCTGAGAATTCACTCCCAATTTAATCTCCAGAAAGATGAAGTTTTTTTGAACTATATATAAAGTGAACTCAATTCCATAAAAAGGATGATACTTTAAGCTAAGAGCCAATTAACTTCAAACATCAACCTATATCAATATATATTGATAACATGCAGAACTGTTATGTTCCATGGGGTCAGTGTAAAATATTTTCACTTAAAAAAAAAATATCTGTAACTGAATATTGGTTAACTACCTCAAATGAGTTTATACTCTTATGTTTCTCCACTGTCCTCCAAGGGTTTTAAGAGTTACCAAACTGCTGACATCATACAAAGCTAAACCAAATAGTGTAGTAATTCCTGTGCTGCGTAACAAAGAGGAAAAAAGAAAAAAAGAAAAAAAAAAAAAAGAAGGCTAAAGGAATAATTTTCAACATATAGGAAATATATTTTATTCAGTCTGATTTTTTTGATGCAAATAAACCTGTTGCCTGTCTCCAGGATSAACAGTGTTAATGTCAACCCTTGCCCTTTTCAATGGCTATACCAACTATGTAATCTGGCCACCATCCATAGATCTTCAAGAACTGTTTTCAGTGTTCTGAGAATTACCAGTGTTTTAAAATTTCCAAGGCTAATGATAGTATTAGCTCACTCTTTTCATATGAAATACATTTTTTCAAAATGAAGAGTGTTCACTGTGTTATTACTGAATACTAAAGATAGGAGAATACAAAGATTCGTAAACTTAGGCTTTTCTGTTTGTTAATGAGGAGACAGCTGAAAACTGTTCTGAATCGTTTCTTCAAAGATTGTTTTGTTCATTACAGTTCAAACAAATTACGCTTTAAATGTGTAAAATAACTTCAGCATACATTATATATTGTTTATTCCCATCCAGATTTTATGTTGATTTGTTTCCTGAAAACCAGTAGGAAGAAGTTAGTGAAACTTTTCTAAGGTGACTTTTCTAAAGGCATCAGATGAGTAAATTAATTGAGTTCAGATTATTGCTGTGCTGTTCAAGGCAAATTTACTTTTGAATATCAAAGTATTATTTAACAAACATTTGTTTGTGAGTGAGATTTTTGCAGTTGCCTGCAAATTCTAACAGCTCTTATATGTTTTGTTTGTACATGAACCACCAATCTCATTGTTTCAGTTCTGACTCCTTGTTCTGCACAGTGGGGGGGGGAGGGAGAGAGAGCTGGTGCAGGGCTCTTTCCAGATCTCAGTAAGAAAGGCCTGACAACAGATGGCTTAATAAGGTAACTGCTTTAATAAAACAGAATAAGAAGAGGAATATAAATGGCAAGTAAAACTGACATCCCATCAGATGCTGGGCACCCTGTGTTCGTGCAGCATCTGACAGAGCCTGAATGGATTTCCTTGCGGCATACTGCGCAGAGCAGTGCAGATCCTGTCCATGGAGAGAAGCTCTCCCTTTTGATCATTCGAGCTATTATATAATTTCCTTACAAGAAAACAGCTCCATTTCTAAAAGGTGTTCTCATGAGAACTTCTTGTGACATTTTTCGGTAAAGGCAAGGCCACGCAGGTGATGTGATGACCATGTGGGAGCTGCCTGCAGGCTCTTCTGTTACAATGACCTGGCTGAATTTATCCTGCAGCCAAAGGGTCTGTGCAGCATGACACAGGCCTGAATGCCACGCTGTGCATGCATGCAGCACAGCACAGGCTGTGCCTGCTCAGGTTAACTGTYACGTGGATCACTAACTCCTAAATGCGCAACAGTCTCTCAGTCAGTATCAATACACGCCTGTGTCCATAAAGTGTAGAACAAGCAAACTGTGGTTTTCTTGTCTCACGTGTAGAATTCATTGGAGGCAGTGGGAAGGATTTCCTATCACAATATAACGTGTCATAACAGTCTGCACCAATACTTACTCATCTCATAGTTCTGTCGTGTCTCACAAGCTAAGGAGATTATGTTCTAGGTCTATAGTTGAATGGAAAAACAAATCTCTGTGCTGTTGAAAGCTGTGCTGGTGACTGAATAAGTTTGTAACCTTGCCTCTTGAATCAGTGTTGACTTTGTCCTCTGATGTGGTATTCAGGGAGCTATACTTCTGAAAGATTTTTTTTTTAGGATTATATATAAAATGATGATCTTGGTCATTCTTTCTTAAAACCTAAAGCTCCTTGCAACTTTACACAAAGATTAACTATACTTATCCATTAGTTTATACTGTTCTTCTGGACAGACTCCAAGATGCATGCTTGCTGCTTTTCTCTTTTATCCTTTTCCTAAGTTTGTTATTGGCTGTATAGTCTCCTCCTGATGCTGAAGTAGTATCACTATATACTGTTAATATATTGTCATAGAATCTATGTATCCTCACATATTATTTGTTTACAACATTATGATTAATTTTAAAATTTTTATAAAGTTTTTGAGTTTATTTTAGTTTTCTTCAATTCTAAGCCCTGGAGACAGATATAATAATAGGAAACTTGATTTTTAAAATTGTCATTTGTTTTCCAAAATATTTTAAGCTTTTTTTTATTATTTATATTGCACAAATTAATGAGATGTTATTAATTAAGCAAAGGAAGATTTAACTTCGTTGTTTGCCAGTAACAGGAATTTCATAAATGAAAGCATTCAATGTGTAAGGCTCTCTTGCATTAATGGCAGCTCAGTTGATGCAGGAAAGGGCCTGAGTTAATAACAGTATAAAAAGGCTGATCCCATGCTACAGGTTTCCTAGTCAGCTACAAATTCCATCCATTAAGCCAAATGGAAAAGATTCTTTGTTTATAAAGAAAACAAAACCTTGTCTCTGCCTTCTTTCAGTCATTATGGATAACTTAACAGAGCTTTTCCACTCCAAGATCCAAATTAGAGCTATGAAATTTAAAGATTTCAGTAATATAAAGAATGTTATATAGAAATCTATTATCACATTATACAGTAACTTTATAGTACTGTAAAATAAATCATTTTGTTGTCATTTTGGAACATGTCTTTCTGAGGGAGTTTGACAGATGCCTCTCAAGAAGTGCAAATTTAGACTTCCATCTGGAAATCCTCCTAATAGCTGCAAGGCCACTGTAAAGGAGGCTGTCGCTGGTTTGTGATGTCCCCACTGTGTCCTTTCTGATATAATAATCCTCCAGAGCTTTTCATCCAAACTAATATCTTCGTTGTCTGGAAATTATTTATAACCATTAGTCAAAATGTAGTCTGTAAAGATTCTTAAAAGTTTAAATACTATGCCAAGTGTGCATACTAAAACAACATTGTTTTCCTAAATTATAAAAAGAGGTAGATGATGCTTACTGTGCAGTTTCAAAATATTTAAATTAGTCAAAGCATCATACTGTAATCAGAACCACTCTGGGCTTTAGCGTGTGATGCACGCACAGATGGAATCGCAGACAGAATACAACTTGACATTATCAAAACATTGTTATGCGAGAGCAGAATTATGCTTTTGGGTTTATGCTCTGAATGCAGGAAACAGAGTTTCGTGACTGTACTAGTGCTGTCTTACCCTACCGCACAAAAATAAGGCTGTACATGGCAGGCAATCATACTTGGAAAAACAATTGTTATGAATACTAAAGAAGCATTGTATGTACTTTTACATGTATTTTTTTTCTTGAAAATAGTGAGTGTATTGCTATGTGTTCAAATTGTTTCTGTATATCCATTCAATGTTTTGATCACCAGAGAGTGAACTACTTCCCTAATACTTAAGAGTAATACTATGGAATGCTGCTTACTTGCTCGATTTGATTCTGTCAGTTTTGGGGAAAAAAAGACAAGCAAAGCAGAAGAAAACCCAACCTGTGTGGTTTTGAAGCAGCTTGGAGTAATTAATGTGCAAGAACTATCTAGAGATAAAAATTCAAGCCCCATACTCCCTCTTGTGGTTAACCTTGAGGAATATGAAAAAAAATATATATATATTAYACACATACCTATGTGTATACATATATAAAAAAAGTATTATCTATACATACACACATACCTATATGTATACATATAAGTATATACATATATATAAAAAGTATTATCTATACTTACAGGGAAAAAAATGTTTTTTTAAAAAAAAACTTCTAACTTTTAAAGAAGTTTTAATTTGCTTGTTGTAAGTTGTGGCGGAACATGTCATCCAGCCTGAAGGACACGTCATTCATCCTCAGAATTAGTGTACTTCAGTTATAACAGTCTCTTCACTCTGGGAGTTTTCCAAATCCAGTGATGCAACTACTTGGCTTCCATGTTGGATACTATAGAATGTCCTAACTGAGGAGGCCCTAATGGCTACTCAGTAAAGCCAATAAAGTTTAACCCTCAGTAACCCGATCAAAAGAAAAAATTCTTATGTAAAAGAGCTATTTAAAGAAGTGAAAAGGAGTTTCAGTAATATTTAGTAGCTCTACTGGAGCTTTTGCCATATCCTTGCTACTTCCATCTAACTTCCTTTTTCTGAACTTTAAGGCTTAAAGAAGTACAACTAAGAGCATTTCTAACCTCAATGGAAATAAATAAAATAATTCTGTTTGCTTGCTTTTAATTTAAGAACGGGATCGTTTACATTTGTAGTTATTACCATTTGAGAAGAATGAAAAGGGAAATAATCTTGACAAATGCAAAGTTATTAGAAACATGTTGGCTACAGATGTCTTGATTCTGAAATATTCCATGCCTATTTGTTCATCAAGATTATGGTATGCTTTATGTACCATTTGTGCTTAAATAGCTGTGGTAATGGCAAACAAACCCCTACTTATTATTTGTTTGTGATGATTCATCTAACCTCTTGCTCTTGAGATTTTACTGCATCTCATAAAAAAAAATCCCAAAGCTTCAAAGCTTTCTCTAATAGTTATAAATTTTATATATTCCTTTTCCATGTGGAGGTTTATAATAAATGAATAAAAAGGAGGTGTCAGAGTTAAAAAAAAAAAAAATCAGCACTTCCTTTAATGTGCATTGTTTACTCTTCATGTTTTTAGTTCTTTTATTATGACTGGTTTTGAGTTTTAATTGTCACCTTTTAGGCACAATTGAAATGAAAGTATGGAACAAAGATGGCCTTACAACAATTCTAGTTTTCTTTTTTTTTTTCCTTTCCCCATGTAGAAAAGTGACAGTAATGGAAGACCCTGATCAGAACATTCATCTGAAAAACTTGTCTCTTCAGCAAGCGACCAATGAAGAGGAAGCCTTAAACCTACTCTTCTTGGGAGACACCAACAGAATGATTGCTGAGGTAAGAATTACTGCTATAAATCTTACTTACCACCACCAAAGTTAAAATGGTCATAAACTTCTCCACATAAGATCTATATTTTGGAAGTCCTTGGAGATAAATGAGTAAGTATCTTCTTTCTGAGTGTACTTCCAAAGTGAAATTAAATAAGCATTTCTCTGATGATAGCTTTCACTTTGCAAAGAGCTTTCTGTTTTTCCTTAGTGAATCTGATTGGTGGTTTTTGATGTCATAACTTACTGCAATTAAAATAAGTAAGAAAAAAATTTTTTCTCATAAACCGTAGACTGACTTTTGAATGTGGCATGCATCAACATACATACACATTTAAAGATTAGAAAATGTGGTCTTACAAAACATTGTCAAACATTCCCACAAAGTGCTAAATTGCCTTTGAAGTAGTTACAGTAAGAGTTAGCGGTCCCCTCTTTTTTCTTCTTATTGCATAAACATGTGGTGTTATGTGTAAAAAAACAAATGGTAGTGCGAAGCACAGTCAGAATAATTATTTGCCAATATGCAAAGGCAAGGGTGTTTTTACTGATTCTGGAAAATTCAAATGAAATATTTCCATATCCAAAATCTGTAGGGTTTTTTTTTTTTGCCCTATACTTGGAAATGGAATGTAAATATACAAAGTGTATTGTATAATGTGACACTGTCAATGTGTCTTTACTACAACACAGCTAATTCTATTTGAGAAATTTGTGGGTTTTCTTCCTCTGTCTGACCAAAAAGATATATAATAAATCAATGATGAGAAAGACATTTAAAGTATATGAAATAGTCAAGTAGCTCTCTGTTCCTGCTGGCTGACCATTTACACCTGGGCACAGGGAAAGAAGCATTTGATTACAAAATGTAAATAGGCAAAAAACTGATTTGTTCTCTCTTTCTCAAGGGAGACTATTTCAGCAGTAACATCTTGAGAGGCAGAAAGACATTAAGGCAAGAGATAATCAAGCTGTACTTAAGGGCTGTTAGTAAATATGAAAATTGAGGCAAGGAACAGTTTGATGATATTGAAATAGAAAAATTGATACAATTTAGAGGGGAGGATCTTGAAAAAGTGTAATAGAGGAGACAAAAAGATAATATTGAGTTCAGAAACCTGAAAACCTATCATGATATTTGGTAATGAAAACAAAAAAAGAAATTTCATTGCAGGGAGAAAGATCTTCAGGAAATCTCTAATCAGTTTAGAGGAGCTGTGTATGAAAATGAGACAGAGTATTTAAAGAATGCTGTGCTGCTGGCTGACAGGGTCATAAATAAGCAATTGTAAAGGGCAATTGTGTTACRTATTTGGAAAATGTTGCCTAAAGAGAAAATATATACCAAACGCTGAAAGTCTTGAACAAATAGCAGGACTAAGGAAGATGGTAAGTCATTAAAGGTCAAGATGAAGTAATGCTCAGTAAAATTAAAAGAATATTCTTAATGGGTCAGACCAAAGATATGTCTGCTCCCGTTTCCTGTTTTGAACAAAGACCAATAACAAGTAATAATAATAGCAGTTAGACCAAGTAAATAATGATACTTTTTTAGAAAAAAATCTCCTAATCTTCATTAGTTTGTGTTTCAGACTATTTATACCTAATAACTTTTGTTGTATTTTTTTCTTTCCATGAATTTGCCTAGATGCTTTTTTTAACCTCGGCAAATTTTTATCATGAAATCTTGTGTGACACGAAGTTCCATGACTTAACTGAGTTTTGTGAAGAAAAATCTCCTTTAGCGTGTTTTTTAATCTACAGTTTGGTAGTTTTATTTGGGGCATGCTAGTACTTGCTAGAAAACATAAGAATAGACATGAGAATGTGTAGGACCCCAAGAGTAGAGAATTCACTAACCTGAGTGGCTTGGGTTAGCAAACGCTATGCCATTGTTACTTTTGCTGCTTTTGCCACAGCAAGAGGTTTTTGTTGTATATACTAGAAAGTTACTGTTTCGTTAGTCTTTAATGAAGAGTACTTATAAGAAAAAATGCAGAAAATACTTGCTTGGAATAACTGCCACCCACTGCAGCAATGTTTACTTTGCTTAGTCTGAATGCTAATATGATTCCAAAAACTTCAAATGAGGTGAATTTCATTGTAGGAGTTTTATTTATGTATTTATCATCTCATACATTGTTCCTTTGCAATTGCAGCAGGTACGTTGCAGTACAGTTCAGTGAGCTTACTGAGTGCTGCTTCCTCGTAGGCATTACAGAATTTATCACCCATTATCTTTTGACATCTTTGGCTTTAGGTGACTGTGGTGCTTTATATGATGACTTATCAGAATGAGAAAATAGTGTTTGCAGAAATGAGGGATTAATGTAGAAGTCTAGGGAAGAGGACTTATGACATCAACCATAACTTCTTCTCCAGAGATCCATATTTTTAAACCTTAAGTGAATTATGATAACACTTCCTGACCTCAAAAAAGATTAGGACCCTATTTAAGTAAACTGTAAAGAAAAAGGCACAAGATGAATAAATCTAAATAGAAAAGAAAGTAAAAGAAATGCTTGACTCATCTTTTTAATGATGAGGAGTTTGGCTATGGAAAAACTAAGATGACTGTCATGGATCACGTATGAAATCTGTGGCCTCTAAAATTGAATCTAATGCTTTACCCCTGAGATAACCCTTCTTTGAAGAGTTGCAGGACCATTTTGAAAATAAAAACAACAATTTAATTTCTGCAGTGCCTCTGCTAGTGGAGTCTAACTTGTGATTTGAAGGCTGCATTTTGCCCTCATGACTAACTGTGCTAAAAAGAAAGTGATCATAATATTAAAAGTATTCTATAGGCTACATTCATTCATTCATTAAATGTTAGAACCTAAGGGAACATTTATAACTGAATACTTCTCTTCCACACATAACTGTATAGCGAGAAGGACAAAAGAAGAAGCTAATCTAATTTGTGCAGGATTGATTTATAGGTCAATATAGGACCAATCCTTTGCTCTGTTTTTGACATGTACTACAAGTTGTGGATATGGTGAGATGGGAGACAACTGTGCACAAACACTTCATAATGTAAAAATCCAAACAGTAAGTTTTTGTCTCTTATATTTTGCCAGGGAGGAGTAGGCAGAGAACACACACAAAAACTGATTCTTTTGTTGGCAGCTCTTCCAACTGTAAGGGCTATATTTTTGTTTGTTTGTTTTACCCATAAAACATAGTTTCTTATTACATTTGAATGCATAAGAATCTCAGCAACAGGTTATTTAAAAAAGAATCTGAATTTATTTTTTTATATTTTAATTTTTTAAGCCAACTTTATGATTTAGGTATCTCAAATACATGCAAACAAAGGATTTCAAAGTCTAATTTGCACATATGACACAGGTGGTAGCATCATCATCTAAAAAAGCTCATGTACAGAAATAAGTGTTTGGCCATTTAGGTGGTGTTCACAAACCATTTTATTTTGGTAAATATACTGTTAATATGTCTTCAGCTGAAGTGGTCTTTTCTAAATTCTTGTGATGGGAATCTCTTGTGATCGCTGTATTTTGAAATAATATGCCTGAACCTCTGTGATTTAGAGAATTCTTAGTACTTTTTTAATATTTCTCTTAAAATAGGAGAGTAAAGTAGACCTGGTAGCCTCCCAAGGGCATGCATCAATTTCAAAACTGTAAAATCTTTATGTGAGATTGATATGTCTGAACACTGCAGTTGCATGTACAGTTAGTATTTGGTTTTCCTCTAATGAAAAACTACTTCATTTTAATGAGGAAGGAAATGTTTTAGTGCATGGTTTTATACCTATAATACTGCATTGTTTAAATTTGGAAGACAGTGCATACTACACAGTATTTGTTCCATCATTTAAAATGTTTGAAGTACACATGGGGCAAGCAGTAAGCTTTTGGCAATGTTTAAGTATGTTTATTTCAAGAAAGAATGAAACTTTTAAACACTTAAAGATAGTTGTGGGGACTGACTTGTGACCTCTAAATTGGACTCATTCCCTGTGTATTTATTTTTATTGTCCATTAGTATTCTCTTGAATATATTTAGAAAGCCACTGGTAGTGTTTGAATGCATTTTTTCTTGGATGAAATATGAAAAACAGGATTTGAATGTGTGAACATATGAGATTAAATGACACTTTTTGCCAAGAAGGCATGTTACCCATGTTAGAGCTGCATTCCAGACTGAATTACAACTTTCTGCTTTCCTAGCTTCCTCATTGGTGTCAAGTGTTAATTTATTTCCACTCTGACAAACTTGTTCTATAGTATTATTAGCACCAAATGGCATCATCATTTCAGCACAGGTGCTTTCATTTCTGTGTGTGGTAAAACAATCACTGGTCATACGTAATACTTTGAATAGTCCTTAAAGTACTTTGGGATTTATAAGGATAAAAGGCAGTGTATAACATAAAGTTTAGTAATATCCTCACCAGGGAATATTAATTACTTTAAAAGTTACCTCAGTTACCATGGTCTAACTATGAAACTGTACTCATAGTAAATATGGAAAGGTAAAGTATTGCTTTTAGAAATCAGGGAAGTGTCAGATTGCACCTGTTCTGATCCTTATATTTTCATAGCAATAAATTTGCAATTTCACCCATGTCAAATGTACGTAAGTACACCTGAAGAGCCCCTTCACTAGTACCACATTAATCAGAAAGGAAACTAAAGATATATTAAGGTCTCACTCATCCACCAGGTATAAAGGCAGGAACCTCCTATTCTTTAACTTACATATCCTTCCATATAACATGGCTCTGTTGGAACTGGTGGAAATTATATTAATGAGACAGACATATCTACTGTTTTTCAACAAAGAATCTCTGCTCCTTCAGCCTTGCAGAGACTTATGATGTTCTATGCTATAAACCCACAATGTGAAAACACCAGAATATTCTAAGGATGAGTTTCAACCATAGAAACAAATTGTGTTATATTGCTTTATTATCATTCTTGTAGGACACAATGGCTCTTTTCTTACCATCTGAACTGTGAAATGACTGAAGCTGTCAGAACTTCTTCCTACAGGTATCCATCTGATTGTAGCTTCAGACTGGAGAAAATCAATTTGATATCAGCCTTGGATGCTATCAGTGCTTTTCTCTTTTCCCTTGCCCTTCTTCAAAAAGTTCAAAAGTGAAAAAAACTTAAGAGGAAAAAGAAACCCTCCTGAAAACARAATTTTGTACCTTTTCACTGAGGCATTATCTCAAAAAAAAATGGGAGCATTCAGAATCAGCCTTTCTTCATTTATGCCTTGGCTAATCACTAATTCGCTCATACAGGAAAATCATGTTCTTCTGATGTCTAAATATTTTGATTCAACGAAGAAAAGATTCCACTGGAACTGTATAAACTGCCAAGTGGAGGTGGTTTGCAATATGGGCTGAACAACTACATTTATCACCTGTGAAATCTTTTTGTCCCAGCTGTCCTGAACGTTTTTCTCTATTTTTGCTGTCTGAGTGTATTTGGCAGCCATAATCAACACGTTATTCTTCCAGATAGTAGCAGCTTCTGTTAGTCTAGTGGTGGTTTTCAAACAGCTTTTCGTATGTTTTTCTCTTATTTAAGAAACTTTCTCCTTCTTAGGTCCTCAATTATTAAGAACTCTATTTAGACCAGTAGCATCCTATTTCTGGCTATTCTTCTTAGTGAGAACAACATTTATAATAGAAGCTGCAACAAATAAAGGATTTGGGAAATACATAAATTCTTGTATAGGGAGGAACTCCTGCAGTGTTTTGTTGATTTAAGATAGATAACAATTAGATTAAGATGGATAACTTAGGCTCCAGCACATTTTTGGACCTTTCATGACCTTGTATTCCTTGACAGAAACATCCTTCTTGGATGCTTCTTGCAATATGGCTGTGCTGCAGATTCTTATTTAAGTAGAAACCACCTTCTTGCAACCGTTGTATGAATAGATGTAATGGTTTAAGTCACAGAGCTTCTATACAGTTTATTTAATTTCAGCAAACACAGGTATATCCTGATCCTGGAGAAAAAGGAGACTGGGTTGTATGGCTTGAAATATCTCTTGTACATATTTTCCAAGATCAAACAAAACACTGATGCTTTACCGAATCATGATCTTGAAAGAAATGTTATTGAATTCCTCTTTTACCATGCCACAAATGGGCAGCAACAGATGACCTGGCATTAATTCCTTGTAGTGTTCATGTGATATCACAAAGCATCTGAAGTCTGCTTATGTGGTTTATGATGTCACAGAATTCCTGGAAAAAATTATTTCTTTGTAAGTAACTGCAGCTAATCAGTTGTTCTATATATAACTTTCACAATAGCAACCATCTGCTGAGAGCCAGGCCACTCCCCTCTTTCTTTTTTTTCCTTCATCACATGAAATTAGTGTGAGGATGATTTCATATACATATGGTTTGAATACTGCTAACAAAGCCAAAATGAAGTCTGAAAGCCACTAAAGGAACCTTTTAGTAGGCTCTGAGTCCCTGTCCAGAAAATTTTGTTTGTTTTCAGTTTTCAATCTTTCTGAACATATGAATGGTGATACTCAGAAATTGCATATGTAAGATAGCAAAACAAACAAACAAACAAAAAAGGTTTATTTTTGGACTGAAGATGCTGACAAGTTGTCATTTCTGTTGCTGTGTGCTTTCAATCTACTTCTGTGATAAAAGTAGCAAAGTGTGSGGGATTATGACTGCAATTAACATTTCACGATCACATCCTATTTAACAGTTTAAATTTTTATTGCTTTACGCTTCCTGCAAGAGTTGTAATAGAGCTTTCTATATACAGGAACTGCAAAGTGGAGATAGAATCATACTGTAAAAAGGAGTATTGGTGTATTGATTAAAGCATGGTTCTACTCTGAATGAGGACTTTATAGAAACAGCAGTTTGGGATTCTAGCCAATTACTTCCAAATCAGCTTCACTCATTTTACATGAAAAAAGTAGTTGTGGAGAGAAAAGCAATGGAATTTCTAATGACGAGTCCAGCAGAATCTGCTTGGAACATAAAAAAACAAGTTATGGCTAGTGTATTGCTATAGACAATAATGACCTAATAGGCCAAATATTGCCCTGAGCTTTTGGAACTGAGAGTCCTGAAATTATTTTCTTTTATGCTTTAATTTTTTTTTTTTGCCTCTGTTGAGGTTTAACAGGTGTGACTAAAAGCACATTTTGAAATACATGAGGTTTTGCTGCRTAGTGAAAGTTAAGTTTGCTTAAGAATGCTTATTCTGAAGTATGATGATTTCCTCTGCTTCTTTCATAGCAACCTTTACTTTGTGCTTCCATAGCTAGACCTGTACTGATATTCGATCTGTTTTAGACTTGTCTGCAGTATAGTGTGACCGATGCCATGACTTTAATGCAAAATGTCCTCAAATATCAATTCTGTTGAGGCGAATGTCCTTAAATATTAATTCTGTTGTGGATTTTGAGCCGGAAAAATAAAATGTCCAGTTCTGCTTCACAGTGCTGCAAGTAGTAAAATCATAGGTCTCCTAGTAAAGTAAGTGAAGCTGGCTCTGATTATTCATGGAATCAGAGTTGCTGAATAAAGTACRTTTAAACACCATATGACTTTTTCTTAGTAAAACTGCATTTTAAATATGTTTGGGAGTATTTTTTTGCTTGACACCTTTCCCTGAGCCTGTTTATTTTCATTCCCATGCTACAACTCCACTGCCCCTTCATTTGTTCAGCTTCGCGTCTGAAGACAGCATAGCATGTGACTGCACTCTGATGCTCTGATGCTCATAGGATTGAGGATTTCACAGGATTGTGAAATGATCCTTAGAAACCAGGCAGTTAAGCAGAGCCAGTGGCTTGCCTATATTATTCCAAAATTCCTCATCTGTATAAACTAATGATCAAAACTCTTCTCCCGCTCCCTCTGAGCTTGGCTTTATTAGGTAAAGCAGCCCAAAATAAAATAGTGCTAAGTGTAATTTCATTACCGAATTTTCACCAACAACTACAAGCGTACGCTATTCCTGCACACCACCTATTTGTTCACACGCTCTATGCTGCCATTTTCAATTATTTTAGCAGAACTGCTTTCTACAGCTGCGCTGTGACTGAATTGGGAAACTGATCCAGGTTAAATAGCTATGGCTTGCAGACATTTTCTTTTTCTTGAAGTATGTAGTCATACTTGTTATAGTTTATAAATAAAAATACTATTTGTATGGTAAACCTATAATCTCCATGTATATTCTAAAGCTCTAGCTATTTATAAAATGAGCATAATAATGAATTATTTTAGTTTTATGTTTCCAACAACAGCTTGATATAACTAAACAGAAGAGGCTTTAGATGCTTAAAGATTTTTTTATATGTTGTTTAAGAAAGGTGCATGTGTGATGGCATGTGATCATTTGAAATCTAAAATTAAATATCTGAGAGCTGTTTAAAATTTTCTGTTCTGCACTTCAAATATATTGGGAACACCACTAAAGTCATACTAAAGCTAAGCATCTCTAAAGATTGACCAAGAATTTCTAAGTGTCTAGTTAAGGAATTATGCCAGTAGCCATTCCAAATAAATATATTTAAAGCCAAACCTTTTATGAAGACTCTGTCATGCCACATAAAATTCTGATACTGATTTTGCCAAGTTAAATTTTTTCATAAAAGTAATGAAAATGTGAAAGTTCAAAGCCTTATAGAAAGTCCTAGCCTTAGTTACACTAGTAGCTATCTARCAAAAAAAAAAATTTAAAAAGGACTTAGCAATGGGGAAATAGATAACCTCTTGGAGATCAGGAATTAGTAACTTTCCCTCCGATCAGTGTGCCCTTTTCTAGTATTCCTCAGTATTACTCAGCATAGTAAGGCCAGCTGCTTTGCTGATGTACTCACTGTTAGAGTATCTTGGAACAAGGATAGGTGCTTGGTTGCTTGCAGTACAATTTGTCCAGACCAAAGTTATCCAAGTATTTGGCCAGAATGGGAGTGCCAGGTAAATCCTTTCGGGTTCTTCTTGCATATTTATTACAGGTGCAATAGCTAAAAAATTGGATAGGTGATTTCAATTGCCAGATTGTTGAGCTATAAAAAGCTATATTTATTTATTAAATGAACATTGAGGACTCTTCGTTTCTTTTCATTGTAGACACCAATGAATCAAGCCTCAACTCGATCTCACTGCATTTTCACTATTCACCTCTCCAGCAAGGAACCTGGATCTGCAACTATCCGACGCTCCAAGTTACACTTAGTAGACCTTGCTGGATCAGAGCGTGTTGCAAAGACTGGAGTTGGAGGTCACTTATTGACAGAAGCTAAATATATCAACCTGTCGTTACATTATTTGGAACAGGTAAAGTTGGAATAGAGTGAACCATTTCTCCCTTTGCTAAACAGGAATGTAGTAATGTGCAATGTTTTGGAAATCTTGATTCCAATATTCAGTTAGTCTTAGGATATGTATTGCAGTTTTTTAAAATGTTTGAGTTGATAGCTCTTCATTTGAAATAACATATTTTAATTTAAGAAAAGCTTAACAAATAAACAGTAAGGTTATATTAGGTATACAGGGTAGTATTACAAAAACATTTTTCTTGTTTTATTTGGAATACTAAAGATATTTACAAGATTGCAGCTATATTTCTGCTAAAAATGTTCTTTGTGATCTTCTCCCCTTTCCACAGCTGGGATCAGGATGTATCACTCAAGAATCATTGAACTAAAGTGATTGGTTTTTATTTGGTTCAAGCATTGTAATATGGTAAAATATTAGGCTCTTCTCTCACATGTTGTTTTATTCCTCTACCAATGTGAATCTTCGATCTCTTTGAGACAGGAGTTACCTTTGTTAATGTACTTATGGAGTAACTGCCATAATTGGTTTTATACCAATAGGACTCATAGATGCAACTGCAATAATAATAACAAATCTCTGCAAATCTTTATCATTCAGCTGTTGCTACTGAAAAAGGTTTAGCCTGTTGATCTAAGGTATACTAAAATTCCTATCCTCCTTTCACTGTTGCTTTTTAATTTTCCTCTTTGGAAAAGGCAAATATTGAGAAAGTAGAGTAATCCTGACTAATGTTACTAAATTTTTTTTTTAAAAAGAAACAAAGAATGAGTTAAGATAGCGGTGGTGAATGGAAACTTTGAAGATAAAGCATTCCAGTAGAAAGGTTTGGTTAACAGATTATAACTGTTAACCAATATTAACAATAATAACTATTATTGGGGGTTTTAAATTATTTTTCCTCCACTCGTCTGATATAATCATTTTCCCTTCACAACTAGAAAAATAAGATGTTGCATCTTAGGATCCTCATAATTTTTGTGAATGTGATAAGTGTGATGGTGAAGGCTGTTCACACTCACTAATATCTTCTTTTCTAGTATCTATTCTTTTCTTTCCACCAGGTTTGTAGGCATTSTCTGTATTCCATAGCATTCCTTCCTTTCAGTTATTTCTTTTTGGCTTAGTATTTGTGGCATTGCTAAAAGACATTTATGCTTATTTATAAAAACTTAGTACACATTACATTTATGTCTCCCTGATCTGCTGTGACGTTTTGTATTCTAATGCTGTAAAACACCAAGCAAGGGTAAGAAATACTTGGCAATCAGTGAAATCTATTTTGTGGATGCTATTTTTAAGCATCCACATTAAGTTGCAATCATTTAAGATTTTCAACTGCGGATTTCAGACCTCACGCCTGTAAGAGAAATGAAATTCTTTCAAAGATTGAATACATAATATTGTTTTCACATTACAGTAAACACTGTTCCTGTTGTCAGAAATTTTTTTTTTTTAATTCTGCTGGAGAATGCTGGTTTTTTTTCCTAAGGCTTCTTTAAAATTTTTTATATATATTAGCAGGTCTTTGAGGCTGTCATTTAGTGGGAGAAATAATGGGGAGGGGGAGAAGAAAAAAAGTTTAACTTTAAATTCAGATTTGTCCCTTTTAATTTATACTCCTGTATATGTATTATTTAGTAAAATTTACAGTTGAGAAAATACATTAAAACAGAAAATTTTGTGGGTGTCTGTATGTGAAAATTCTTTAAAATTATGATTAGGAAATATAACTGATTGTTCCACTTACTGGGAAGAATATTTTTCATTTTTGTGTTGTGTGTTTTTCTGTTAACAAGAACAAATCTCTTCATTTTCATTTAATCTATGATCAGAGATATTTCATCTGTCAAAAGAAGTAGCTTAAGGCACAGCAGGTGGCAGTCAGTCATTTACTATTACACTGAATTTTTTTCATACCCCCAATTTGTTTAAATTTTACCTTGAAGAAAAATGTCTGTATTTCAGTTGTACTTATGGGAAGTGATAAAGGTAAATGATTCTAAAAAGGACCTCTTCAGAATGATACAAATTGTACTCAGGATCCTTCTTATTTACTGTATGATTTTTGTGTATTTATAATGCAACATTGTATGAGCTTCTGTGAGGTTGAATTTAATAATATGCAGTGTTTTTTGAGATACTTGGATTTGAAGTACTGTAGAAGCATAAAATATCAGTGTTTTGTCATACAACTTTTAACGCCTATTTTAGGATAAATACAATTGGAGATAAGCACGTTGGGTTCTGTCTAGGATTGTGTATCGTTAATAAAAATGTTTTCTAATACTGAATAAAAAACCACTGAAGACAGTAAAAAATATCTTTTATTCAGTGGGAATTGGGGCATTCAAGCCTGACCTTGCAGTGACTAATATTAAAGTACAAAGATTCCTCAAAATGGTCTTATTTACATGCTTAACTATGTAGTTATCTACTGGTGTTTTAGTGTTGAGTTATGCCATTTCTAAATATCTTGCATAATAAAATAGTCACGTAAAATGATTTGTGTCAAGATGACAATGGGAACACCGTTGTGTGTTACCACACTTGGTCTACTCATTAAATATCTACAATGTGTTAAAAAAATCTTCAAATAAATCAACGGCACTTTTTCTCCAAGTGGCCCATATGTCTAGAGCAAAATGGAGATGAGATGTCGTGCGGCTGATCTGTAATGGCAGTAGGGACAATTCCATTTTAGTGTCCACAGCAATTTGATGCATAGGTGCTCTTAAAAGTCCCTACTACCATATCTGGGTAGCTTTTGTTGTCTCTAAGATGTAATAGTATGTTCTGGAATGACAACTGCATTTATTTTTTTTGTGTGTGTAGATATTCCCTTCTCATACACAACATAGGGTATCCTGGACCAAATTTAGAGTTACAAATTAACAGTGATACAGCCACATGATTTGACACTATAGCGGAATTATATGTATTTCCCCAAAATAATAGAATACAATGTTCCCACTGCTTTGGTGAATACGCCTGTTAACTGTCATTTAACACGCGCTCCATTTAGGGAATGCGGAAAAAATTTATTGGTTAGTGAATGATTGTTACCCACACCTACCGAAGTTTTTGCTAATAAAATTTGAAATCACTGCCAGCCATCAAATGCTAGATTTACTCACATCCTATAGAAAAGGTCATTTTCTGTTTTTGTTCTTTCCTAATTAACATATACAGACATTAGAATAACAGAAAAAACAAGAACTTTTAAATAATTTGAAGTGAAATACAAGCATTTGTTTCTGATTAGTAAACCATGAYTTTTTGGGTGAATTATTTCTAGCAAGACCTGTAGTATATACTGGAGACAAGCATATGTTGTACAAAAAGTAAGAATGCTTGTAATTAACTAAAACACACTAGCAGTAGAGTTTGGATTTTTTGCTGTAAGGACCAGAGCTTAAGCTGATAAACTCTACTAGAAATGGGAGGTGGGATGGGAGACTTAACTGACAGAAATCTGAAGAGTGGGGAGGTGTGGGCAGGAATCTGGAAGGATTCTGGATATGGATCAAAGGCAATGTCAGAGGTCTTGTGACTGCAGATGGAGAGGAGAAAAAAAGGAGACCTCTGGATCAGGCATATGGCTTTAGAGAATATGATACGGTAAACTACAACATATAGATGTAGCTGATAGCTATGTACCTGCAAGTGATGCACCCCAAAATCCTCATCTCCTGAGGATGCTCTGAGAACGTGTCCTGGCTGTCTGTTGGCATGAGGTACTGGTGCAAATCTATTCCCTGTATGAAGTTACTGCTTTCACAAATGATGTGGACAGGAACAGGGACCCTTGGGCATACTTCAGATCATATCATAACCACTTGTGAATCTCAGGCCTTCCTTTATGCATAACAATATTTCCAAATATTTCAGTGAAGTTATCTGTGAGTGATTGTACCTGCTCTATGCTATTATGTTTCATATAGGATGCAATTTTACAAAAAGTGACAATATTTCTGACAATTTCCACGTTTAAAAGATTAATTAGGTCTTGAAGTGGTTTGTTTGACCTTTTCTGCCTTAAATTATGTTGATATAAATCAGCATATTACAGTCCTGGTTCAGTAATATTATTAAGGCCTTTTAAGCTTAGACCTACCAGTATTTGAAAAAAAACCAAAACAAACCTCAAACCTTTTTTTATATCAAAAGGATAACAGCACCTTCTTTTTGACCGTGTAAAAATGAAACAATTTTCTGATTATCAAATTTGGTTGGCTATTAGAAGATCCAGGTTCAGATCCTGTACAGATGGTCTCTGTCATTTTGTGAAAGAACATAATTTCCCTCTCTTTCAGACTTCTCCTCTTTCTATTGCAGATTCTTTGATTGGATTGTAAAGATTGATTTAGTGCTTTAGGTGAGGTTTTACTAAAGGGACTTAAAGCCCTCATCTTCTGTGTTATGTGACTCTGTCACATAACAATACAGTGGCTTCTGCATCATGAGAGCTGGTCACATAGCTTTTCAGTGCCAGTGTGGGAGGGTTCAAATTCTATCTGGGCTACAGACTTCCTGCGTGAACTTCAGAAAAAATGAACTTCACCGTAACACAGTTCCCATTTCTAATGGAAATAACATATCTTCCCTCTGGCTCTTTTCCCATCTTGTCTATTCAGATTGTAGTCTCTGTATGGCAGAGGCTGGGAGTCTGCTTATTAATGTATGCGCTAGATTACTATGAGGTTTCTATGCAATATTATAAACTAACAAAGTTATAACGTATTTCCATCTAACAAGTTGTAATATACGAGATTTGAAAACCTTGATCCAGGAATGGGTTTCCAGATTCCTTTAAAGATAGTAGTTTTCATATTATGCATTTGTCCCTCTCAGGACTGCCAGTGTAAGATTTATAGTAATAAGAAATTCTAACTTTCTGAAGACCATTAAGAGAAACTAGTGCCAACAAAAAAGTTGCTACTAAATTTTCTAAAATAACAATTTTCTTAAGTGCAGCATAAACAAAATATATGCTAGTGTGCAACATTTATTAAAGGAAAACCAACTCCTAATCATTTAGGATAGCTTGCACAACTCATATAGCTACAGTTTTTCAGTACAGTGCTTGGCCAGTTCACAATTCAAATCTTTTATATCACAACAGATCATGGGGTAATCTAGCTTTTTATTTAATAATAATTAGGTCCCATAATGTAAACAGCTGAGAAGGGAAACTGAGAATAGTAGGTGTACCATTTCCTTTTTGGCTAAGGCATATATATTCTAAACTGAATTATTTCTTTTCAGCAGTACATTGTAATCATGCACCCTTTTATTTGTGTTTTACTTTTCAAGGCATTTTCTCAGAAATAGATGTAGTGACCCCTCTAAGAACCATGTGCTTTAAGAATGTGTAATTTTAAAAGCATGCTTTAGCAAATATTAAGGAACTTTTTACTTGAATGCTATCCATACTTTATTATTATGATAGAAAAAATACAAGGAAGATTTTCATTAAGTTTCTGTGTCTTAGGGAAGTCTGTGGTTTTTAATTTATTGTGTTCAGTTTCCATGTTGCTGAGAGGCTGTAAAGCTAGGGTATGATAAAATTAAATTTATTTGGTCTTTCAAGTCCAGCTCCTAAAAAGACATATAAACATGCTGAAACTGAAGTTGAAATTATTTCAACAAAATCAGCGGGTTTGCAGCTAACTGGGTACATGAGCGTAATTTTGTTGTATCAGAAGTTTTAGGTTCCTGAGCAGATTGGTTTTGTTCTCTTTTTGTGTCAATCATTAATAGACATGTAAATTTGAAAGCCTTTTCCATTTTTACTATTGTTTCAGGTAATAATTGCCCTTGCAGAGAAAAACCGGTCCCACATTCCTTACCGAAATTCTATGATGACCTCAGTGCTAAGAGACAGCCTGGGAGGAAACTGCATGACTACCATGATAGCAACGCTCTCTATAGACAAAAGAAACATAGATGTATGTTATTTCCATCTATTTTCAACAAAAATGTTTTCACTTCTCTAAAGATCCTGCTCTTTTGACTTTTATTAGTTTGCAGTTCAAGTGTGTATGCTTTTATTCTTATCCTTACAAAAAAACATTTCAGCTTTGTTTCCAGGAGATAATTTTATCAGTGGAAATTGCAGTAAGATGTAGACAAATCCTTTAGGAAATGTGCTTTTCTCTAAGTAATCTCAAGTCAAGGAGCAGTTGGGAAACAACTTGTACCTAGTAATGAACCATTTTATTTTTTTTCAAATTTACTGTTTTCATGATGAATAAATCTTTGAGTTATGAAAAAACATTTCCAAGGAATTTTCCATAGAACATATTGGCAAGATCTATAAGTAGATTATGGATCACACTGAAAGCCTTGGCAGAACTTCTGTAGACTTCTTTGGAGTCGAGATTTCATTGAGTATGGTAGACAACTGGAGAGTTTATTGGTGAGGAGAGGGAACTGGGTGGGGTTATTTGGGATTTTTGGAAATTTTTTGAATACTTTTATTTCCCTTCACCAACTTCCTGCAGTGGAATTATATGTAGTGATGTTTTCTTCTCTTTGTTTACCAAAATATGTTGCAATGTGAATACATAGAACCCTGCTCAAAGCCATTTATAATCTATTTATTTCCTGATTTTTCCATAACATCAAAGCGTTCTAATGCGAATAAATAAGAAAAAAAAAAAAACTATTAAGCCTAAGACTGTTTTCTGAAATACAGTGGAAAGCATTATACTAAAACCATACTTCATCTAGTTGAAGACTTTTTTTTCTTTAGAAAACGGACTTTGCTGTTAAAAGAAAACAGATTGTTCAGACTTGTAATGCTTATGCAAGCATGATGTCTGGTTACAAATGCAACTGGATAAATTTGTTAATGAATTTTTTTTTAGGTTTGTGGGATAGGCACCCTTTTCTATATCAATTCATCAGGTGTATGTATCTCACATTGCGATCTGGGTTTCTATTTTGGGAATATTTAGCCCAAGCAATTATCCAGAGTAGGCTACTGACAGTTTTCTTGTTCTTGCTAACATATAATAACTACACAACAGACCTTCTCCTCCAAAAATAAATTAAAAAGCCCTTACCTTGCTCCCCAAAATCTGATATGTGTAAGTAATATTAGGACAGACGTTAAGTCAATTATTAAACATTACAAAATGTCAGAATTAGGATAGCTGCATAATTTTAATTTGGAATTCTGTGAGTCATTATGCATAGTTATGTTTGGTTTGATTTTTTGTTTGGTTTTTTCCATTGGATATACATTTCATTCGCAAAGCAAGCACAACACAGAATTGCCCCCCAGTATGAATTGAACTTGTATAATGAAAGCAACTTTCTTAAGGACCTAGCTTTGTCTCTTGCAATGAAAGCAATGAAGCAGAGAATTCAAAGTAAGAAAGGGCACTCTCATGAAGAGGACAATTAGAATATTATCCTAGAGAACTAGATTATATTCCTACTTCTACCAAAGAGTTTGTGTACAACTTCTCACGTCACCTATATCATGTTTTTTGTGCTAGTTTTGTGGAGTGCTTGAAAGAAGATATTGATTCTGAATTGTAGCTATATTAATTATTACAGCTGTAACTGAAGTTGAATGGAAGCTGTTTTGAACAAAAGATCATATAATAATCAAATATCTTTTTTTTTTGGTACATTTGACTTCAGTTTCCCTTCTGTTAAGTGTATTCATTCCACCTACTTGCAGCAAAGAAATATCTAGAGGGTTAACTGATTAATTTTTGTGAAGCCCTCAGGTACTGTAACAACAAGCATGGCAGAAAAAATTATTAGGAAATTAGTAGCTGTCAGCTTTAATTACCATTTTGATGGCATAGAATAAAGAGATCATAAGCTTACATATTGAACATTGAAGACTGAATTGATTAGCTACTCATTAATTTAACATATGCTTCACACTGAACACGGCAAAGAGGTCTGGTGGAAATTGTATATATGTGTACTGTACATATAATTGTACTTAATATATGTATAGAACTTAATTAAAATCACATTAGCTGATCRTCATAGCACGGGAACTGTACAGCAGAGGCAAACAGAGAGTCCAGCTAAGACTACGTGCAGCTCTCTTAATTGTGATGCCTTGCTTTCCCTTCCTTGAGAACTCCTCTTTGATTCTGTGTGTATATGTTATGTCTTTGGCAATAAACACGAGTCTCTTTCATCATGTAACCCTAATTCAGATACCAACCCTCCAAACACTAAAGAGACAGAAGTCCTGTGGAAAAAGGAATATGTGATCATATATTTAAATTGGTATTTTTATATGTTGGAGGACTGAAAACTGCAGAATTACTTTGATTCTGAAATACAAGTCTGTAGCAGTAGTAAAGTTCTCTTAATGTAGAGGTTATGTGTAAATTCTTACATTTTAAATGCAGACTGCCACATCTCGAAAAAATTTATCATAGTTTATCAAGCATCATTGGAACTTCTAACACTACTGTATAATGTTTTATTCTTTGACCTAACTGAGAACAATTGCTGGCTTTTTATTCATTAGGTAGATAAGTCCTCTAGCAGGGCCTGGCATGTAAGTATCGGCTGATCTCAAAGGACAGAACAATACTGGGATCCTCGATTTCATTCTGTGCCCTAGGTGGGAGTATGCACTGATTATCACAGAGTTTATTCCACAACCCCAGCCTTGTATCTTCTTTTTTTTTTTCCCCCACCTTTCTGTCCTCCTGCACCTCATCTTAGCTTATCTGACAGTTTTTATCTGGTAACATAGTTCTCCTCCATGCCTCCTAGTTCCAAGTCTCCCAGCTTGTTTGTCATTTATCCTGGACTTCCACTCTTCTTCCCTTCATCTCTTTTCCCAGCTTCTCTAGTCCCATTTTCACCAAAATACTGGTTTTAGTTAATTTTCTCTTTTTCTCATCATTCAAAAGTTTTTACCTTCTGAATAGTATGGCTTTCTTATCCTTTAGTGCCAGCTGGGGACTCAGCTGAAACACAGTTGATCAGGGGATTGCCTAGATCAATAAAATATGTACTATGATTTGACAGTTTTATATGTCACTGTCATTAATATGCTAACCTAATTTTTCTTGAATATTGTTGTTCGGGAATATGAAATGGTAGATTAGTTCTSTAAAATACACAAAAATCAGAAACTTAGTTCGATGACTTTTATTAGCAGTCTGTTGTACCAACCTGGTACAAAGCTAACTGAATTTTTTCTTTTTTCTCTTTTTTTTTTTTTCTTCCAGGAATCTATATCAACCTGCAGATTTGCACAGCGAGTTGCTCTTATTAAGAATGAAGCCATTCTTAATGAAGAAATTGACCCCAGATTGGTGAGAGTTGACTGGGGGCAGAGGGAAGAAGATTGCTTGTTTTAAGTTTTAATGATCAATAGCAGTCAAATGGATGTTGAGGATTTTATACTGAATCATCCCATTAAATTGTTTTTAGATGCAAGTTCCAATTTTTTCTATAAAATAACTACTATTTTTATTTTTTTCTTTTGGACATAATTATAATTAAATGGACCTTTATAAACCCCTTAAAGGCTTTCTCAGCTCTTAAAGCATCTGAGGAGCAATGGTCACTTTGTGTGGCTTCTTTTAGGGTGTTTGTTTCTAAATTGGTCACAGATAATTCGATATCCCTAAAACTCTTAAAAAAATCTACTAAGATTAGTAGTCACTTGATGAAGGCATGCTCCTGCACTGAAACAGTTTGTGTATTAAAAAGCTAAGAAACATACAGATACAGTCCTTCCCTGAGATTGGTCCAAGGAACATTTTATCTAGGAAGAAAGAACTCTGTAAAGTTATCATTAGGAAGAAGGAAGACAAGTAAATGAGATGTAGAAATAGGATTTCYACACTAAAGCATTAGGCTGATGTTCACATCCCAAAGAGCAGCAGAAGAGCTCTGCAGAATGGATCAGGGATTTAGGAGGTACAGAGAAGGATAATAATAGCTACTGGATCAGCTGGGTTACATACTGTATATCAAAGATGTTTTCTGATACAGGAAATGTTTGACTGAGGTTACACTGGTCATGCCGAAGCTGCATATATGGATATAATGAGGAAGGAACTATAGTTGCATTTCAGCATACCCTCTGTTTCTGTGACAGGGACATCAGGTGAAAAACAAGTTCAGGTTAAGCTATTATAATATTCTGTTTATATACAGACAATATTTAAAACATAGTTTTTAACAACAGAATTATAAATTTGAACTGTAGCTTTTCACCTCTAAAGAATATAAAATCTGAATGTAGTATTCTAATTTCAGTGGTCCTGTATGTTTTCATGATACACTAATCACATCATTCTTTTTAATGGGCAAAATTATTACTGTATTTCTAAATTTCTCATGACTAATTTGCAATTACAAATTTTATGTATTTTGTTCTCATATGACCTTCTGAACTGGCTACAAAATGCTTTTCTCTTGAATGCTAGACTGCAGAATGCTAGATTATATAACATGAGGCATTTGTTGTCTAAAAATTGGGGGATTAGATTTTTGATTATTTCATTCATTGTTACTTGATGGTAATTAACTTATTTCAGTTACTGTTAATGATTGTGCTTTTGTTTTCTCTTGTCCTTGAAGTTCAAAGGGAATAGGAGATTCTTGTCAAGTTTCCTGCTGGTTTTCTTTTTTTATTATTATTTTATATATTTTTCTTTCCAAACATTTTCTAACAATAACAGCATCACAAAAAAAAAAAAGAGCGGCCAAAAAATAAACAGAAAAACCCAGTAGGCACTGAACAACTTCTTCACTTCTGTCTGTCTGTCCTTTTTTTTTGTTTCCTATGTAGGCTTTATAGTATCAAATTATGCAAAACATTTCTTCCATGACCACAGAAGCCTTTGATTGAGGTGGAACACATGCAGGCCCCTGAACATTCACTACATCCTGTGGAGCTAAACTCCACGAGTTTGGTATGTCTAGCTCTGCAGGGTCATTTAGCAAGTAAAGCAAAAGTGGACTCATGAGAGTTAGAAAACCATCCCCTCTTGTGCAAAAGGCAGGGGAACACAGGTACCTGGGCTTTATATGGCTCTGTGTTCATTGTGGAATTTGTTGCCTATCTTAACTACCTGAAGTATATTCCCAGGGTGCAACCTAATTATTCAGTAAAGTGCTGGACTTACAATTTTTTTCATAAAATCAAATGTCATTTATTTGCAGTATTTATCATCTGTAAGTTGAATGCATGCTTTATAGTGGGAGTGCAGATAGATCTGAGTTAAGTCTGACTGTTGTGTCAACTTTATTCTTCATAATGGAAACTTCCTGACTGTGTATCTTACTAAGAAGATGAACTTGTACCCATTGTACTTCTTAAGCAACACAGCTTTGAAACTCTCACTCATGACCAAAGGATTTGGTTTAAACTGAAACTGAAACTGTTGAGCCTGAATTAAATCTAATCTTCTCTGGCATTCATTTAAAAATAAACATGAAAATATGCTTCTGTAGATTTTTGTTTCTTAATAATACTTGAAAATCAGTCTTTTATCCATATCCTGAAAATGGTATTTCTGTTGTTGTCAGACTGAGGTTAAGCATGCTAACAAATTTGAACACTGAACAGGGATGATACTATCAGTTCAGCTTTCTGCCTTTTTCTACTCCAGCACCAAATTTTATTTTATTGACTCAGTAATTGGCACAGACTACATCAGCGTGTGGCACCAGAGTGAGGCAGCCTAAAATCAGGTTAAATAGTTTGGCCTGCAATATTCTTGAAGCACTCTCGCAACATCTGTAATTGACAGTTCACCACCTTAATAGATTCTTAAATAAAATATTGTAAGTTAGCCTTTCATACTTTATAGTAACAAATGTGTTACTCGTAAGTTTAGAGTTAAAAGAAATAATCATATGTATGTTTAGAATATTTTGATTTTTAAAGTAAAAATACCCATTCAAAGTTTAGAAAGTCATGATTAAATTTAAACATTAAAAGAAATACAAATATTTGAAGGAATTTTAACATCCAGTGAAAATATGTCATCAATTTCAACAATCTTATTTCTAGAAAGTGTGTGCAATCAAGAATGATTAATTTTTCCTTGAAAACATTCTTCTCTTGGAAACTTATTTTGCACATGGAATCAGTGTACTCATATCCATCTAAAAATATCATTGGACTCCTGATACATTTGAACCATTATAAGGGGATGCATCATTAAAATGATCAATTATAAACTATCCAAGAACTTGCTCATTCATATTTTAGACTTAGGGATGTGCCTATTGTCCCTGCTTTGTAGAATTTGGCCTTGGGAGGCTAATGATTTGTAAAATATGATTTTATACAGACATTTTTTTCCAAAAGTACAGGCTCCAGTAATGAGCTATTAGAATTTAAAAACCTAGTACAGTTCTCCAAGTCACTTTCTCAATCATTACTATTCATTAATGGAATTTCATTTCTTTATGTTGATTTGTACTATTCATTTGTTGTTAGCAATTGATACATCCTACAATTATAGTATGCTATAATTCTAATAAGAGTGGAATGTTACATGAAAAAAAAGAAAAGTTAAGATTAAAATACTGAGATATTGTTTGGAAATTTCTGTTTCTAAAGGGAAGGTAAAAAATATCACTTTTGGTGTGTCATTGTCCTTTCTTTTACAAAGACATCAGTTGTATTTTAAAATGTGTTTTCATTACTAACAGGCAAAACTAATGGGTCAGAAAGCTCTTTTTATTCCTGTGGCAAATTATTTTTCTCTTTTGCAAATAATCTTTTGTACTCTTTCTGTACAGCCATGTCTTCTAACACATAGAATTTACCGAGTTTGGAAGAGTTTTCTTGTTTTTATAAACGGAAAAGGAAAAAAAGTGCTTGCTGTATTTAAGGCATTTGGTCTGTTTTTAAAAAGAGATGTTGTTTAAAAAAAGAGAAAACCAAAGTATATTATTTCCCTAAACTCAGCCTTCTAATGCAAAAATCATAAACTAGCTATTAATTTGTAGGTGATGCTTGGTTTATGCCTTACTGTTTGTAGATGATTGTCCAACTGAAGAAGGAGATCCAGGAGTTGAAGGATGAGCTGGCGCTGGTGACTGGCAAGCCAAGAACGTCAGAGCTTTCACAAGAAGAGCTGCTTCAGTAATGGCTTACATTGTTTTCATTTTCTTCTTTTGTGGTGATACTTTTCATCAGTTTCTTTGTTGGCATAAATATTTAAATTCATCTCAGAGTTTTAAACTTCTTTGAGTGAATAATAAAGTGGTTACGTGCCAGGTTAGAATGGCAGTTTTCCATGAAAAGCTGTATGAGGCTGCTGGCTGTGTTTCTGCAGCCTCAGCTTTGAGGAAGTGAAGTAAAGTAAACACAAAGGATGAGAATGCCTGTCAGATGCCAGGCAAAAAGAAGTGTTGTATAATAGTGCAGAATAAAAAAGCAGTCTCTCTCAAAACTGGATATATGATCTGAGTAGAATTCAAGAAATAGTCTCTGTGCTGAGAAGTATTCTGCTGCAGTGTTAGTTTGAGAAAGGCCAAGAGAAATCTTGCATTTCTGGTACACAATTAATCAATGTCTTAAAAGTCAAATATTCAAATTTTTTACTGAGCATGCTATTGAAAATGCATAATTAATTCACGTAAGTGTTGTAACATCTTACAGCTTTTTGTAACAGATCAGTACAGCATGTAAGAACTTTCCATGTATGATGTACAAATATCTACTTAGGTCTAGATGCTCACAGTAACTAAATTCAATTCCCAGTTTTGAAAAATTAATTGATTCTGTAGGATGGGCCTATTTAATCTCTGTGCCTCATCTGTATAAAGAAAGTAGTAACTGCCTAGGGATTTTGTTTGGTTAGTATATTGATGGTAACTAAATTGAAGCTGTGAGAATTTTTAGTCTTATTTTAATTTCTCTTGGAACTGGTCCAGAATAAAGCTACCAGTTCTCACAATTTGCCCTGACATCCAGGAGATTCTGGAGACATGAGGACAATCTGCTACCTTGAACCTTGAGTTTCTCATGTAGGTTGTTGTCATTTATAATTCTTAGTTTTGATTGTTTTATTCTGTTTTAATTCAGAARCTAAGTCACATCCTTATCAAGGATGAAGAGCTAGATAGCATTATGTATATATTTCTTTTACACTGTTAATCTGAGTCATTTTCAACACAGGCAGTTACCAGTATAATCTTCTAAGCAGAAATGTCCCCTCAGTTCCTACTGGGTTAGTATTTCTTTAGCCCTCTGCCCAAAAGTAGGGGAGTCAAATGCACCAAGAACGTTACAGGGTAGCACTTGGATTTCACAGAATCAAGCCATAGAAAGAAAATGAAAGAAACAACGAAGACAGAGAAGTATCTTTTTCTTTACATGCAAAATTAAATGCCCTTATTAGCTAGTTTCTTTTTAGCCTCACAGAACTAGTCCTTCAGAAGATGAGTGACTCTCAGTGACTTTATTCAGATATACTTAAATAATCTATATATTCATTTAAAGATGTGCTTTCCTAACATTATTGTAAAAATCTGTCACATGAATTTTACACTGTGGTCTTGTTTGCTGTTTAGTTTGTATAGGGAAACTGGGTTTTTGGAAATCATTTAGCTTTTTTTAGGCCACACCCATGAATCTTACTTCCTAAGATTTTCTACCTGACTTTTTGCCATGACAATGTCAATCTTATAAATGGGAATGGGTTCACAGTTGATGAAAGATTTTAATATGAATATGCAAAGGAAAACTAGGAATGTACAATCTGCATACAATTGCACTATAGCGTACATCTGGGAGGTCTTGTTTCAGAAATGTGTGACTAAAAAGTGTATCATCAGCTGTATGTTTTTCCTTTTTCTCTATATAACACAATATATAGTGCGTTACATTGTCAGAAAAGGTTGCTTCTGAGATCATAGCAAGGAATTTTGCATCCCATTCCTCCAAAAAGAAGCAGGGAGGAGATTTTAATGAGTTTCTACGTGTAATAAGACACAGAAGGAGAAATAACTTTCAAGGACCTCAGCTATATTAGGACAACACAGAATTTTAAGTTTTTTAAATTTATCATTTATTTATGTTTACTCAGGCTCATGTAGCATGTGTGTTCATTGTTTCAGAAATAAGCTCTTTCTTGGAACAAATGCTCTGCAATTAAAATACAGACCAAAACTTAAGTACTGCTGACTGAGATAGATACAATACTTTTCCTGAGGATCAATAATAAACAAAAAGGACCTCAACCAATTAACCCCATCAGTCATAAATGCCTTATAATGGCCTTGTTCAAAGATCATTATTTTTAATATAGACTTAAAATCAAAAAAAGAATTGGATATACGGGTTTTTTATGGGTAGCATAATTTCAAGCAGAGAGCAGAAGATACTACTGGAGAATAACTGTCATATACATAAGTCAGACTGGCTTATTAATACTATATGCTGTAGTTGAATGGAATGTTGAAAGATGAATCAATCTATTTTTAAACAGTTCAAGTGGGGGAAAATATCAAATGTCAGGTTTTATGAGTTTTGCATTTGTACGTGTTCTTGCAAACAGAGTTTTCACAGGTAAATAACTGATGTGGACTAAACACCCAAATGAAAGTATAACGAAATGATAGTATAAAAAGCCACTACTTCAATGAAAATATCTTTCTGTGGCTTTGAACAAGTATACATTTTGAGCTCGCTTTTGTATGGCCGATAATGTTTGTGACCATGCTGTTTCCATCTGTCTGAGCCTCCTGTCCATAAATATCCTGAGCATTTATGAAAATCAACAGATAGCATCTAAGTTTTCTGTCTCCAGTTAGAGTCTATCAATGCATAACACAGCAAATCTTTATGACAATTCTGTTTATTGAGACTGGCCATCTGAGTTTGGAGATACTCRTTATCTGGAGAGTTTGTTCACATTAAAGAATAAATATACAAGTGAGTAGTCCAAACAGAAGTATTGACCTGGATGAGGGCTGAGAAAAATCATAATTTACTGTTACTGGAAAAAGTCTGTGTTGCAGTTTGCATCTAGTTTTGCATCTATAATGAAATCTAAATAATATTACTTATCAGGAGACATATGGATCAGATTGTTATGACAGACAGAACAGGAAAAGAAACATGGTATAGGTGATAATGCAACATACTGTGTTGCACTTTATTTGGAGTCGCTACCCAAGAGTGGTTCTTAGGGGAGCAGTACTGTAGGGGATTCCAGATGGAATAATCTTTTTTTTTTTTCATTGATGCTTTTTTAATATGCCCAGAGAGGAAATTGTAATTAGGGTCATTATGGATTTCAAATAATATTTAGACATTTCTACTTAGTTAGGATATCTTCTGATAAACTGTATCTTGACATGTATACGTGTGTGTGTACATATATATATATATAAATATTCCAAGTTTACATAGCTCTTTTCAAAATTCTTAAACTTTAACAAAAGTCTTACTGTGATTTGTTTTATTACAAATAAGATAATTAACTAATAAGGAGAAGTGTTACTAAATATAGTCTCATCAAAAATGGATGTGGTTTAATTCTTCTTATTCTAATTCATCATACATACTTCAAAGGAGATCAGAGCAAAATTAATCTTCTGAAAGCATTCTGTGCCAATTTTTTGTATTTATTCTTGATTCTGAACACAGATGATCAAAGGTACAAAACATGTCAATGGAAAAACTCCATGCACTAAGTACATATTTATTTTGTTGCCTTTGCACAAGTCTTTATCTCAAGCACTTTTCAGTAGATGATGAATGCCAAACTGAAACTGGGTCTAGTGGTATATGTGTAGATCCAATAATATTTTTTTAGTCTAATAAAATGGCTATGGTCATGCATAGGTTTTTTGCTCTCTACATGTTGCAGGAAATAAGTGTTAGTGATTGCCCTGGAAATAAGTATTAATATTATGTTAAAATTATATTTTGTATGTTTCTTGACTTACTAAGTCAAGAAATGCCAAACATTTCTTACAATAATAAGCTTCATTCCACTTGCTTACTTTCAGGGCATTCCAAATGAAATCAGTGGGTTACTCAATGCAGTTAAAATTGCTAGATGTTTGAAGTTAGTATGTGAGTAAGCTGTAGTTCATTCTTTGTTTTTTTCTCACTTAAATCAAAGAAGTGTCTTCAGGGATTATTTTTTTATTATTATTCATTTAATGGAAGGAAAAAAAACATCTGTCAAATAGGCTTTCCTCATAACCACTACAATGTCACATTGTCATTCACTAAGTTTAAAACAAAATGGAAAACAAATGCTCTCGACTTTTCTTGTGAATGCTAAATTATAATGCAACACAATTTATCAGTCATGTGAATAAAGCTACAGCTGTCTGGAATTCTTACTTCATAATTCTGTATTAAATGGTAAGCATTTACATTACTATGTCATATTTTTTATTTTATTATTTTATTCTCATAAATGTTAAACATACATGAATTCTGTTGCTCTCATTTTGTTTATTTAAAAAGCACAGCATAAAAAMTTCAGCTAGACTACATAAGTGCTTCAGAACGTAGTCCATAAAGTGCTTCCAAAATCTGAATTGCTTGCTTTGGATCTTACCATCTACTTCTTCAGCTGTAAAGGGCTGATGTCTAAATATTTCTCTGAGCTGGAGAATTAGTTTCTTGTTTAGGGGGGRRAAAAAAAAGGAACACTTTGGACTATTTTTAAAAAATATAGAAAATAACATCATACATCCCAAATAGAAGGAAATTGTACTCTCACAGGCTTCTGTATCATGCTTTAGAATAGAATTATACGGCATTCAAATGCTTGGGTTTTGGGGGTTTTTGGGGGGTTTTTTGGGGTTTTTTTGTTGTTGTTTTTTTGGGTGGGTTGTTTTTTTTTTTTTTTTGTGAGAAGCATGCCAAAAGTAAAAGGGAGAGTCCTTTTTATTTGAATCATTTGGGATATTTTTTTTTTTTGTTATAAATGAGCTCACTAGCAATTTACAATGTGTGCCCAGAAAGTCAGGATTTCAAATCAAGGTCCTGTGTTCCAGAGCACCCACGCTTCCAGAGCCTTTGCCAGTTGGAATTCTCTAGGAACAGGACCGGAAGTACTGGCTTAGCACTTTAATTTATTAATAACTTTACCTTATTTCTTTCAGATATGTATGTTATTACAGACGCTTCTATTTTTTACTTCAACAGTCATACATTGTTCATCTTACTCGAGTCCTGGATTTCTCATTACTTCTTTCTGTCTTTCATTTTTCTGTTTCAACATTGTGACATCTGTATGCTATCATGGTATTAACAATATTGCACTGTTGTACAATATAGAGCTTTAACAGTTACTTATACTTAAGCTGTTGAACAAATGGTTTCATTTACAAAGCAGAGCAAATGTTCTTATTTGCTGATGTCAGTGTTCAATTTCAGTTGCAAGGTGGAAAAAATAGAAGTACATTACCTTGCCTTGTGTCAACACAGCTTTGCAGACAGTGGATTTGTGTAGAAGTTAGCAGACTGACTGACACAAGTTGTGTAGGCAATAGTCAAGAGAAGAGAAGCTACCTTAATTATAAAGTAGTCTTAAAACGTCTCACATTAACATCTAGCTTAGATGCCTGATTTAGAAAGCTATTAAATCAATGTATTTCTCTAGAGGGCATTTTTTCTCTTACATGTTATAAAATCTTTAGTGACAGCAGAAGTTCAGATTCCTAGTGCAGGTACCTAAGCTGGATGCTTAAAGTGTGAATACTTTTCTTTGTTCTTGCTATTTTGTTGTAAGTTCACTGACCTAAGAAGTAGAAAAAAAAATCTTATATAATTTACACTGATCACCTTTTACATTGAAACTATTGAGAGATAATTTAAAGTTCTTCTCAAAGATTAGCAAGTTTGTTTTACCATGGGGGGAGGGAAACAAGGAGACTGCGTACTATGTCCTGTTTTCTAATGTTCAAAAGTATACCAGTTATCTAATGTCACGTGGTTTCAAGAAAGATAATGGAATATAGTATAACTCATATTAGTGAGTTGTATGGAGAAAGATAGCATAGCTGAATTTGATCATTTAGATGTTTGAAAAAATATTGGAGTGAATTTCCAAATATATATGTTCAAAAGTGTGATCATAGTTCAAAAGTGATCATAGCAGCTTTTTAATCGCACTGAAATTCGTTGACTGCTTTGTCAGCTGAGTTGCTTCTGAAAGTACCACTAAATACCTGTTTGCATCTTTTGGCACTTCAAATACTTTTTGAAAACCTTTTTCTTCTGACCCTTTACCTCTAATTAAGAACCTGTAGGTGACACTTTACACAATTTTTTCAAAACTATCTCTCTCTTCTATACTGTAGGAATGTCTCGGTGTTCATCCATATGAGTCCTTTTGACTTCCTTGAGTAGTTTTTATGCTTGCCTTATGTTCTTTCTTTTTATTTCAAGTTCTTGCTACCTTCTCCTTAGAGATACTTATATTTTTCAAATTTTGATAAACTGAATCTTAGTTTTCTCTTGCTACTTTTAGATATACTTTAGTGATTAGAATATGACTACTTTTATGGCCACAAATACTAGCTGGCAGTGAGTAGCATTTCTTTATGTATGTGCTTTTGGTTTGTAATTATAAAGTGCTGTTAAAGAAGGAAATCATCTACTCTGCAAGCTACTTGACATGTTTCTTCTCCGCAAAAACTTTGCATGTGTAGTATTAGTGTAGGCATTTTTTTCCCTGTATAAGCCAGTCTTGGTCTTTTTATAGTCCATGCCAAATCTCCCCTTGACTTACTGATACGAAGATTTAGATCTGTGTGCATTTCATCTTTGGAATGAATGATTTTCAACTGTGTAGAAACTCTTTACATCTGTTTGCCACATTGTAGCCATCTAATTCAGAAGAATCTCCTCACATAAGGAGGTAGCAAAAATGGCTTTGCCCATATGTCTAATAAAAAAAAAAGTGGATTATATCTGTAATAGGAGGTGTATGCTTCTCTACTGTGCAGTGCGAGTGTTTAGTGGTAATCATTCATCTGTCTGTATGATACTGTTTGTTTGATTGCTTTACAAAATTAGAAGCCCTATTTTCAGATGGGGCTGAACTTGATACAACTGAAAAAAAAATCCAAATGTTCCATGCCAGCTTAAATTTACATAATCTCTTTGGATGCCAGCCTATTGGCTGTGTAAAGAGGCAGTATATAAATCCTAATTGTGGCCTATAGTATTAACAAAATGCACACGGTATTCAAAAATCTATTTRTTTCTACTCATTATCAATAGGGAGGAGTGCGCTTTAACTCTATTATCAGTTATTTTATATGCACTTGGCCCCTGCTGAAAATATTAATTAGGAAGAGAAAGTTAGGAAGGACCATTTGGTCTAACAAACATGTTCATATTAGATCAATAAATATCAGCCAACCTTTCGATATCTATGAAAATCAGTTTATCTCCATACATGTAAATCATTGGCCATATTGCTGGGTTGTCTATTTTCATTTGTTCTTTTTACATTTCTAAATATGAGAACTTAGAATTTTTGCTATGTCTGTGGCTCTTTGGTTTTGGGTTGTTTGTTTTGTTTTGTGACATATGATGACTTCCTCTTCAGGAACATTACTGTATTGATAACATTATTCAAATCTTACTCATAAGCTCTATTTTCACCATTTAAGAGAATTGGTAACTATGCAGGCTTAAGAGAGACTTGAAAGTTTAAAGGTCATAATGTTTGCTTGTGTAAGTATCATATGATTCACTTCATTATACTGACTCAAAAGCCAGAAGTTTTCCAAACTTTAATATATAATAGAAAKCTCCAAAATCATCTTTAAGAGCTTCAAATTACAGCAGCGATAAAATTTTGAAAATCTGAAGCATTTGTTTTCAAGAATAATTTAGGTTTGTAGTACTTCGCTTTCAACTGATTTCCAATGTTATTTCTGAGGCTTTCCAAATCATTGTCTTAGGCTTTTAAGGAGTTTAAGTTAACATCTTGCAGGGTCGGTCCCAATATAGATAATGTCATTAGATTAAAAATTCTGGACTTCTGCGTGATTTCTAGAGTATCTATCTACATAGTTCACATAATCTAATATTCTGTGAATCTCTTAGATAACTTGGTATAATTGCCTATTTCMTGAGTGCACAAATTGAGGTACAAACAAAGGAAGTGAAATGTCCATGGATTTAAAAAATCAGTATTAGGGTTTACATTTCCTTATTCTCATTCCATTTTATATTACATGGCTATATGAAACAGTCCAATCATTTCTGGATTATTTTTTGTCTTTGAATAATCTACTATGAAAACAAGAAATTGAAAATACTAGAAAATTACCCCCCAAGTTGTTTTTGTTTTTTTTTAAATACATCATTTGAGAGGAAGGCTGCAATAAAATTAAGAATTGCATATTTTATCAAAGTTCATGCAGACCTATTTCTGTTTCGCTTTACCTCATCAGGAATATTGTGTTTGGGTTTGTTTTCTTTTTTTTTTTTCTCACAGTTATTTTGTAGTGGCTAGCTGGAGGAATGTCTGACAGAAGCGTCAGTTCAGTTTCTATCATCTGTCTGACTGACTATGCCATTGAGAATGACTCCTGAGAAGTGAGTGGTGCCTCAGAACCTAGCCTTTAGTGTTAGGAGATTTCCTAAAAAAAAAATAGAAAAGCAGAAGTTCTGCCACTTGCAGCAATTAATTTAGTTTCACTCATAATTTTATTTCTTAAAACACAGTTGCTGGTATAATTCAATACCATTATTTACAGTTATACCATTATATACAATATAATGTATATTGTATATATAGAATGTAAATATATACATTATTTACCATTATATACAATACCATTCTAATGGCTTAGAATGCATTTTCAGTTTACAGGATGAAACTGAACCTCACAGTGAATTTGTAGTATGCAACTTTATTATTGCTCGATTTCCTCGTACATACACATGTAAACACTTCAGTATGAAGTGTATTATGTTTAGACTTTTTCATTCCATTACGATCAGTAGCAGAAAGGGGATCTCTGTCTTTATTGTCCTGTAATAATTTTTTTTAGTTGTTAGAGCACTGTATAGATATTTAAAGTGAAAAAAAGTGTAAAAATCTTCCAGACTGTAGAAACAGAAGACACTCAGGGACTTACTGCTCTTATTTCCCTGCTCTAAGACTGCACCAAATCAAAGCAGCCTATTCCAGGGCTATGTTAATAAACTATTCCTACAACTATCTACTGAGGGAATTGTACAAACACTTAGGTAGCCAGTTCCACTATTTAGTTACCTTAATTATTATTATTACACCCAGAACTTAACCAGCTTTTGTTAAATTAGAGGTTAAGCAGTTATTTCTGGATACAGAACACAGCATTATCCTCTATATATGTCAATTATGTGTTAGGCAATTGCTTCATGTCCACTACCCATCAGTAATGTATTACAGCTTTTCTCAGGGCAAGCTCGGATGCGTTGTGTGTACTTTAACTTCTTTGTCATACCATTAGCAACAACGCCTGGAAATATCTTCCCATTTCTCTCCTGTCTTTCATAGCATTACTGATAAAATTTGCTGCTTAGAATCTTCATGGTCTTCCCATACTGGTGCACACTTGAATCTGACTTCTGTGGTTAGCTCTTATTAAATATAATGGCAATTCTGCTTCAACTATCTTGCATTTTTAGATAAATAGATTCGTAAAATATGTGGAGATGTGGAGTTACTTTTTTTTAATAACAAACATAGACATCATTATTAAACTTAAAGATAATTTTCAAAATGAATATATAAAGAAAAAAATTGATATGGATTATGTTATCAATAGGAAAGCTATTGCAAAAGTCTAGGTAAGCAAACTTCTTTAATTGAAGCAACCTCTCTGATTACCTCAAGAGTTGCAGTAGCTTCTCTGTTTGCAGACTATTTTTCATAAACTTGGATTTCAATTTTGCTTGTCACAGAGTTCACAACTGACACACAAAATTAATTGTTCTTTAAGTGAACTTAATTTTGATCCATAATATACAGTGTCAGTGATCAGGGGTTAAAAGGCAAGCTCTCCCAGAAATGAATCATGGCACATAAAGCAAGGTCAAAATGAGTCCTTCCAAATCTGTGTTTTGAGACCATGCATCCTGCATGCTATTGAGAGCTCTAAACTTTAAAAACATACCCTCAGTTGGCTATGAGTGCTTTTCTGATGCATTTCAGCTGTGTAATTTGCATTCTGGTTCATGCAAACATGACCGATTCAGAAGTGGATTTTTTTTAAAAAAGATCGAAGTCTGTTATTTAATGAACGGGTAAAACTGAAGTAGCATAGTGCTCCTCTAATCGTTCTGGAGTCGGGCTATCAGAAAAATTGCATGGAATCCAAAGTAATGTGGATAGAAAGCTTTRTGATTTATGTGTGGTCTAAATGGTAAGCAGGCTTCATTACAAAAGAATTCCTGAAGGATGGAAAGTAACAGAAAAGAAATAAAGTTGATAAACTAAAAGCTGTCTGTGAGCTGCAGTACAGTGTGTGTTTACACTATTTTCAAAAAAAACTATAAAGATGGAACTGCTAGACCAAGAATTGAGGACTGATTCACAGTCAGTAACCAGAGAGCACTGTTAGTTTAACACGCTTCCATCCCAACTGTTTATGACTGCTTTTCTGTGAGTTTTCTTCCCAGCATCAGCGTAAGAACAGGCTTGTGCTTGACACAGCTTGTGTTTTCATTCAGTCTGGTATCATGATTCAAACTCACCTGGATCAGCATTGTAATACCTTTCTTTTTGTACTATGTTAATATGTGTAAGACCACTATCAAAATGAGTTTTAAATTAATCTCATAAATGATGTGATACTGTTCCCTTGGCATTGACTTAGAAAATGATTTTTTGTGTGTGTGGAATTTTTTACTCATGTTTTCTGTTTTTCTTTTTTTTTTTTTTTTTTTTCTGATGAGCACTGAGAAAGAAAACCCCATTCTTTGTTTACTGCTGTTTTTCACAGAAAATGGGTCTTTGGTACTTTCATATTCTTCCTCCTTTGGGGAATTTCTGTTGAGAAAACTATTCTTCATGATACAGCAGGGTTCTGGCAATAGGCTTCAGCACACCCTTGCTCTTATTAGTATGTTAGGCCAGCTGTTCTTAGGGCAGAAACTTGCAGTCCTAAAAGGAAGAATGGAGATGTATGAAAAATCCCCTTTTTAGGCTTCATCTGCTGTAATAACATTAAATAATAAATATTTAATTTCCTTTACCTAACAACATACAGGAGAAAAGGAAAAAAAGGGAATCATTTTGGATCTCCAGAAGTTGGAAGAGACATCTTCATCCGACACTGATTTTTAAATATTTTTTCCTGTCATGTGAAATTAGCTATGATTATCCAAGCTCCAGATTTGATTTGCACAAATTCTGCATGGAAACATTATTGAGAGCCTTAGTAAGCTAAAACTAATGAAGAATGCAGCAGCTGGCTTGCTGATGTTATTAACTACAAGAAGTAAAAGACTATTAGTTTAATATTTTTTTCTACACAGAAATAGAGATTTTAGCATTTCTAAAATATACTTCTAGGGGTTTTTATGTTAGTTTAGTACTTTCAGTGCAAGTGTCTTGTGGCTAGGTACTTCTATTTCAGATTAATGTAGCCTTTTCTGGTGTAACTCACCAGTATAATAAAAACATCTCAAATTTAAATAACTTAAATTGACCATCTTCTATTAAGAGTATCAAATTCTGAAATATAGATACATGCTGCGTATTTCCACTGAAGAAATTAAGTGTGACTTGTAAGCAATTTAGTAGTTTTCAATTCTGTGTTTCTAGCTAACCCCATAATTAGGTTTCCATTGAATTTCAGTTAATTAAACAGTTTTCATCATTGCTTTTTCCAGTCAAGCTGAGTGCACTTCGACTTTCTAAGCTGAGCAGTGAGAAGACTGGGGGCTAAGTATTTTTACAAAGGTTTCACCAGCATGAAATAGAATTCCTGGTGTTGACCTTCAGACGACAGTATAGAGACCATCTCTTTATTCGGGTTTCTGCTCCAGTGAGTGAGAGGTATCTGTTACTAAGATTTTTGTTGTTATTTCATTACTAGGTCTTCGGGTTTGATTATCTTTAATTTTAATTTTAGTTGAGGGATTATTCTTTTTGCTACTGATGGATGTCTTACAAAGGGCTTATAATAAGCTCATTTTGTAAGCTGATAATTAAGAAATAGAATACCAAAACAGGAACTTATTTCTTCTGCAGTCCATCTCTCATAAGAATAATAAAGTACAGCACTGCTGTAGTGCTAGTCTTCATAAATAAAGTCAAGAAAGAAAAAAAATCTCATACTGCATGCGACAGTGTTCATAAGTACTATGGAAGGGGTTTTTTGTATGTTTCTTGATTAATTTATTTTTTTCTGCTTCATCCTATCTGTTTTTCATTGTAAGCTTTAACAAAAGTGCGTTGGGCTTCTTTCTCCCCTCTACTTTATGAGTTACCTCGGCACACTCAGCCATGTCATAGAACCTACATACATGAACATCTTTGACTTTTCTAAATTATTTTCCCATTGACTTTTGGCAATAAGTATAGTGGAGAAATTAATGTTCAGCCTGGGATTATTTGGGAGAAGAAAAGCTCAATCACAAACTTAGAAATTTTTCAAATGTGTTATGCATTCTGTGCCAAGCATGCTCATTCCTTTTGCAAGTTCATTTTTAAAACTCCCTCTTTGGGCAGCTTTATTTCCTAATTTCTTTTTTGAGAGGGCATGCAAATATTAGCCATTATCCTTGGCATGACAGCAGAAGCTGGTCATCAGTAAATGTAAGGATTGATTGCTCAGGTCTTTTTGAAAAGAAACTATAGTTAGCAACTTTTGCAGGAAATAGGATGTACTGACTATCTAAGAGAGGTCTAGGTATATGGTTTCAGGGCTGAGCCACAACAACTGACCAAAAATACTTTTTTCCCTATGCTTTTTTACTTATTCTACTACATCTGAGGTGAAAAAAGTACTTAAGAAAAAGGACACTGTTATTTTACCTCATGATTTCATATTACCTTTGCTCTGCCACATGTGCATTCCTCTGAGTAGGCAACTAAAGCAAGATTTGCTAGGGAGTTCTCTGGATTTCTTGTTCTTTATGGGTTTCTTGTTCCTCTTGAACATCTAGGCCCAACTTTGTTCAGTGCTGGGCTGTTTTATGTGTTTTTCTGGTTTGATTCTTGCTGATGTATATTCTTGCAACAGTCTTTGGTTGGAGGAAAACTGTTTAATATGCATTCCTCTGGTGGAGAATGAAGGTTCAGAGATTAGATGACTATCTCAGAAGATTTTATTATTGCTAAGGAGAAAGGTATTRTCCATCTCTTGAAAGTAACTGAATGAAAACCAAAAGCCATTTTGGCTCTCCTTTACTTACAAAAAGGGCTTTCTCGCTCTGCATCTTTTAATAGGAGGATGACTACAGCCTGTACGTGATGTTTTGACTAGAAAGAATGTTTCAGAGTTGTAACTATAGATGCCCTATATGAATTTCTTAAATCTTTTACAGTGCTATTTTATATAATTCTGTGCTCTAGTTTTCATATATTCCATATATTTAATTTTATATTTATGGATATTTATAGAGGTAAATATAATAAACTGTTTGAGTCAGGAATACGAGAAGGAAAAGGATATTAATCTTGTAGAATTATCTTGTCCTTTGTTTCCGAATCACCTAGCAAGCAGATCTGCCTTGTCTAACATGTATTAAGAAAAAGAAAATGTAGTCAGTATTCCTTTTTTTCTCTTATTCTCTGTCTGGCTGTTTTTTCCCTCCTCCTGTGATTCTTTATTGTCTCCTTGATTTATTCTGTGGACATCTCTGGAAATGAATTGGAAGTAGCATTGGTTTTTTTCATTTGTAAAACTGCAAATCTTGCCATTGTATAAATTCATAGGAGAATGTTTCAATTGTTTTCGCAATCCTTGAGCTGATAAATCACTTGGAAAAAAAAAAAAGGTTCCATTAACTGAGATCTATTCATTAAGAAGAGAAACTTCAAGCTGCATCTGTAACACATTGCATGTTTATTTTTTACCTTTGTTTAATACTTCAATATACTGGAAGAAATCCCAGAATATCCAGAGTGTTGTCAGACTGTGTTTATTTTAGAAAGAGTTCTGGTAATTTTTACATGGAAAGCTAAAAAAATGTGAGGGATGCAGTGATTTCTTTTGCTGGTATTCATGGAGATTTTCGTTGTTGCTTTTCTTTTTTTTCTTTTTCTTTTGTTTTTGTCCATAGTGTTTAGACTAGGTTGGTCTGTTCTTGTTCTAATTCTTAAAGATGAAATTTTAAAAATTCATCTAAAAATACACTGAAGATTCTGCTGTTTCCTAGAATTGGCAAAGAGGCTGAATTGGTTTATAACTTCTGATTTATATTCTGCTCTTTCAGACTTGACTCAGTCTTCTGGTGCTCAAATCTGTTTTGGCTTCTATGTAGTCCTAGGGACACAAAAAATTAATTGGGCTGTTGTGTTTTTTCAAGAATGCCAAACACATTAAAGGTAATGTAAAAGAAAGGAAATAGCAGCTCATGTGTGTAACTACAGTTGTCTAATTTGTTACTCTTGACAAATTAACCTTGACTCTTGACTGGCAAATAATAATTATTTTCAAAAATAGAGCATTGTTTTACAAGGATTATATATTCTTTTTCTTTCTCTTGAGTATTTTAACTTTCTGCAGTGTTATTCTGGTAATGGTAATGATGCAAGTTAGTGTAATTTTTCTGATTGATTCCCATAGCCTAAATCTGTGGTAATCTGAGTATGGGTAAATCCCTGGCAAACAGGTAATCTTAGTAAGGTTAAAATATCTCCTTTCTAATTCCTAGTTCAAGATTAAAGGCCCATTTTTATAGATGACTTCATATAGTCAGTCTAGACAATCTAGTTATAAAAAAATATTTTTTACTTGTTTACTCTTACTGAAATCAATAAGGTGCTTAAAATAGTAACAAATGCTGACTTTCTCTGTGTCTGTGTAATCACTATAGCATTCTCATTAATAGTATAAATGCCTCTCTTTTCCCAGTGCTTACAGAAATGCCTACCTCCATGTATGAAGGATTAATTCTCCTGCTCATTGTGCTTAGTGTGTCTGCAGAGAGTATGAATAACCTCTTATATTACTGGCCTCTGTTCTGTTGGACTCTTCATGCAGAAAAAAACACACAGCAATAAGTAAAATTTTGGTCTCTTTTAGCAGTAATTTTTGTAGTCCCTTAACGTGAGAATCAAGTCAATGCCAGTAATGCTTCTGTAACTAATATTTCTCTTTAAATACCCTCTTCTTTAAGCCGTCCACATGTAGCGCTTATATCATTGACTTCAGGAATTGTTCTATAAATTCAGAAGCTGTGAATTTTCAACATATGATGAGTGGTATAGACAACATATTTGTCTCTTGTTCTTTAACTGAAATAATGAAAATGGGAAAGCACAGTTGATCTGAAACTAATTGAGGGTTGCTCTCTTCTCTCCTTTTTCTCCTGTTTTGAGAATTGACACTTTGCCATGGTGAACTCTGGAGGAGATAAATAACCAAACCTATCTATCATCTGTTATGTTTTCCAATCTTCATTCCAGTCTTACAGCTCCTGATTTTCAGATATTTACCTCCTGAACATAATTATTTATTTATTTTCTGTTTGTTGTGCATCTCATTGTTTCACCCTCCAGCAGGGAATTGTTACTACAGTATAGTAAGGTGAGGAATCTCAGTAAGAGAAGTCTTCAAAAGCAGGGCAATATCCCAGCCACCTACTTTAGGGTCAACTTTAGATACCAAAATTTTAGGCATTATAATATTACTGTATGTGGTTACAGTAAAGTGATTCAGATAATCAAATGGCAAGAAAATTCCCAATCCTGTAACTGAAGAGGGTAAATTACTATTAAGTGACATTCAGCGTATTAWGTGAGGAGCTGAACAAAACTAGTCCAAAAGAAACACTAGGCACAGAGATGGTTCTGAACTCCTGCCATTCTCTGGCAGTTGGGCACTTGATGCAGCTACCTTAGATACCTTGGCTCACTTAGGTTCAGAACCTAGGTTCATCTTCTGAGGATAATAATCTAAATAAACATTTAAAATCCTAGAAATACGCTTTACGGGGCATATGGCTGCCACTGTTGCCCACCATTTGCCTACTAAGTTAATGATGATAGCATTTGTCAGGAACCAGGAAGCCTTTCATCTAAAAACAGTTGATGCAGTTTGAACTTGCACTTACTATTTTCCAGAAACGTACCTTAGTAAGTGGGCTAAGAGCTAGTTTTAGTTTAGAAATCTTCTGCCTCTTTTCTTGAGGATGATCTGCCGTGCATCCTGGAATGCAAGACCTGGAGAGCTGGTGAGACCATGCAAGAGGAAATCTGACTCTATCCATATAGCTGTGACTTTCAGCCCATAAGCATGGTATATTATGCCTGTGAAGGTTTCCGGTCTGAATATTTTAATTTGGTTTTGAAAAAGCAAGAGGATGCTTCTGTGTGCCGGATTTGCTTATGAAGACTGAATTACCGAAATCAGAATTGCTCCTCCCTAAGGAAGATGTTTTCAGATGTTTGTTAAATAAGAACAAATTGCAAGAGAATAAAATACTAACTACATTTTATTAAACAGAAGAAGAGCAATAGGTCTTTGAGAAATCTATAAATATCTCCATCAAAAGATACGTTGCTTAGCTTGGTATTTGGAACAGGTAATTTTATGTATGAAAGCTATTCTGACTATCTGCTGACTCTTGTAAAAGAAAAGGAAGTAGATTTTTCTATTGCACAAATAATCATATATATTAAAAAATCCTATGCCCAAAGCTTCTAAAAATCTAGTCTTCTGAGAGGACAGGCTTTAGATCTTTTCAATTATGAGATGGTGGAAGAACAGAAGGTTATAAAATAAATGATAAAAGACAATTACTTCTTAGATGCTTTTAGTTCTAGAACTATCCCTTAGCATTTGCAAGTATGTTCTGATATGGAGTGATAGAATCTCCAGTACCAAATCCAGGTTTTAGTATCAGGTACAAAAGTACATTGCAATTGCATGGACCTTGAAGGAAAAGAGCCTACTAATATCAGTCAGCTTGGTAAATCTTGTATTTGACACATTACTTTACAGAGTTGTCTGCTTGTTTGTGATTATTTTTTCCCTTAAAAATGCTATGTATTTTCAGGTTGGACGAGTTAATTGAAACATTTCTCGAAGATAATGATCCTGATAGCACTCTGAATGTTGGTGCTGACATGCGCAAGATCAAGTATTGCTTCATTCATGTGAAGGTATTTCTTTTAAACATAGATGAAAGTCCAGCTGGCACTGAAAATAACTTGAAGACATTAATGGTTGAAAAGTGTCAAAAGAAATGCAATGCAATTGAGAGGCATTGGAAAAGGGCATAACAATTGAACTGGGAACTGCATGGAGGACTGATAGAAATTTGAAAATTAGTTGCAAAAATTCAGTAGCATTTTGTGGAAACCCCAGCAAGGATCTTAGCATACAGTAAATTGTAAGAAAGCACTGGAAGTTATTAGAATCAATACAGACAAGTTATTTGTATATGGATAGATGTATTCATCTGTATTCCCAGCACTATGGAGGCTTTATTTTGGACAAACTATGTTGAAAGAGATAAAAATAAAGAGTAAAACCACCATAACCCTGAATCTGTTACACTAAATCTCCTGATGGTGTTGTAAGCCCTTCTAAATCATTGAGCAAACAAGATACACTTAAACTAGGAAGAACAAGTGAAGTTAATAGGGAAAACAACAGAAGATAATATATACTTTTCTGTATTTTTGGATATAGTTTTCCAATATAATAATGTATACATTCCTGATTTTAATTTATCGTCTTTAGATAATTAGGTTTTAGTTATATTGTTAATACTGAAGGCTCTGTGATACTAGAGAACACTGGAATTTATGTGTAGGAAGAGTAAAGTAAATTGTACGCTTGGTAGTGAAGATCAACAAATACAACTTGTCCCATACTTGACACAATGCATATAACTTGACGGTCAACTGGTGGCATGATTTTGTTCTGTCAAGAGTCTAGAAAGGCCTTACCTTTTCTACCATAGCTAGACAGTCTCAGAGTAGAATAAATACATAGCTGGAAGTAAAGTTAAAAGTGCTTTTTTTGTTTCTCCTAATAGCAACTAATGAATCATTCAAAGATTTCTGATAAAAAACTGCTCTCACAACACATCTCTGAAGAGAAAGACACTAACAAAGAAGCAGGAGAAGAACTGMAAAAACTGAAGGAACTTCTTCAGCAAAGAGACAATGAAATCAGTATCCTTTGTGAGGAAAATAATATTTGGGTTTGACCTGACCTGGCTACAATAGTTTTTGTGTGTTTGAGATAGGCATTAGCTCTATGGAAGGAAGTTCTCTCTACTCACTCAACTGTGTTACAGAAATTACTCAGTTCCCAACTTTTATGCGGAAGGACTCCYGCTTTGCACCTGCTTCTATTTCAGTTGTGACCCAAGCCAAAATCCTGGATCCAAGCACCACTTAGCTTTAGAACAGTCCAGCCAAGATCCAAATACCATGGATCAGGCCACGCCTAAAACACTCTCCTCAAGCAAATTAAACCATTTTTTAGAATGGGAAACTCTGATGCTATATAAAGACCAATTTATTACCTTACAAAGAATAGAATTTCCTGTAAGTGTTATTTTTAGCCAAATGAAGTGCTACTTTGGGGACTATTGGGCTATTTGCCTTTAGAATAAATATAAAACTTGTACTCTTAACATGCAACTTTAAAATTTAAATTAAAGCTAAAGCTTTTTGCGTATATAAACACTAAACTGCTCAGACATGCTTTGTCCATTTCACTGCCTCAGAGGAAACATGTGAGTAGCTGCAGTATTGCATGATGGTGGGAGTTATTTTTAGCAGGTTGACAGAACTGTGGGCAGACTGCAGCATCACTGTGTCCCTAACTTTGTGGCTACTTGGTGGGTAAAATTTGAATATGGCAGAGAACTGAAAAAACGGGTTTGTTCTGGTTTTGAGTTTATAGGTAACAGATTCTTTCACAGTTATTAGTAAAAAGCAAACTTGGTTGCATTCTTTGTGCTCAACATTTCCAGATCAATTTTATATATCAAATGAGAATGGCATTTTACATTGGGGTGTAGCATGCCACTAGTCTGAACTGAGGTGGCAGGAAAGCTTTCTCTATTTCTGCTCTGTCACAGAAGATAAGATGTTCATTTTCCAAGGTGCACTTTCAAATAAACTTAGCTATAACACTGACTTATCATTCCTTTTAAAAAAATCTTCAATTTTCACGTCAATTTTAATATCTGGATTCCCAGAAGCATTTATTCCTGAAATAAATTATTTCATTAGTATGACATTGATAATGAAAAAAACCAAAACTCTTCTATCAAGTGCAGTTGTGCTTGATAGATATATATACAGCTTTGTTTGCAGAAGGACAAGGAAGAAACTTGTGTAAACCCATGTTAGAGTTATATAGGAAGAATATAAAAATTAAGACTTTGAACACAAAACTGATTTACAGAGTCTCTAGCCGCTAAGTGACTGTACATCATCATTAGAAAATTAATAACATGTCTAATGTGATGAAGTGATGGGAAGTGTGGAAGCTGTTTGGTCAATAAACTATGAGGTCCTTCTTGCCTATGCTAGCTAGGAGCAATCATAACAACTGAATTGTGGACTGTTTTATTATTACTACCTAGTCCAGTTGATAGTATTCCTCAAAGACTACTTAGATTTTCTGCTATTCATTTAGAAGATTAGTTAGGATTAGTATGAATAGCATACCGAAAAACATGTCACAGGGACTCCTGTGATTTTGGCTGAATGCACATAGGATTTTCACTGTAAGCTGTCTATAAGCTGTTAGGCAAAATGTATTTATACCAAATATACTTCCAGTAAATACATAGTGTTATTGGAAGAAATTTCCTAAAGACCTGTTACACATTTTAGTAAACCTTCTTATTGTGAAAAGCTTACAGATGTGATGCACTTGCCAGGCTACCTGTAATTTAAGGAGGTTTTTTCTTTTGTTTGGAAATTTTGCTTATTACAGAATTTAAAAAATAAAAAAGGGAGTGTCACATAATGGCAATAAGATACTGGAGTTTTCCTTCCTGTTTGTCTGTAAATGCTTTTGTCAGGTGTTGATTGAATGGGATCAAAAATTGTGGTCAAGTGTGAATTTGTTACTGTTTAGTAAAAATGAATCTGCTGTTTGGAAAAACTAAGGTGGATGTTTATAATTACAAAGAATATGCCCAACTCCAAATTCACATTCACATATAGGCTTCCATAAAGTGAATTGTTCCACTTGGGGAAAAAAAAAAAAGACTTAGGGATAAACAAAGGTGATCGTTGCTTTATAAAAAATAGGTTCTTAATGATTTCCTTAATTTATCTTGCAGATATTCTGGTAAATATGCTAAAAAAAGAAAAAAAGAAAGCACGAGATGCTCTTTTCCAGCTTAATGTGGCCTCTGCTGGTTCTTCAGTCTTGGAGCAGTCTCTTTCTATAAACTTAGAAGAAAGTGGGAACCCATCTGGCTGGTTTAGTCTGAAAGAGGCAAAAGATTTCAGCTTTTCAGTTCACAGACTACCTTTTCTTTCCAGACAAACAGGTTAGTGTAATTAATTAAGTGAGCAGTTACTGGATTATTGCAATATGATTTACAGCATATCATTCATATGTGTACCAGAACAGGAAAGTGTTATTTTCAGTATCAGCCTTATTGTGCTAATTCTGTATCCCCAAATACAGGGGTTTAAATTTATAGCCCTCTCAAGGTTCTGATGGCTTTTACAAACTGATGTGAATACTCTGTTGAACAATCCTACAAAACCAGAGTATAAATTCAGTTGCAGGCCCTTGAATCTTTGAGTGAATTGTCAGAAAAGGATTTTTTGAGCATAATTCATTAAAAAATACTCAGATACAATATTTTTGCCCTAGAAGTTTTGAAAATAGAATCATAGAGTAGTTTGGGTTGGAAGGGACCTTTAAAGGTCATCTAGTCCAACCTCCCTGCCATGGGCAGGGACATCTTCAACTAGATCAGGTTGCTCAGAGCCCCGTCCAACCTGAATTTGAATGTTTCCAGGGATGGGGCATCTACCACCTCTCTGGGCAACCTGTTCCAGTGTTTCACCACCCTCATCGTAAAGAATTTCTTCCTTATATCTAGTCTAAATCTACCCTCTTTTAGTTTAAAACCATTCCCCCTTGTCCTGTCGCAACAGGCCCTGCTAAAAAGTTTGCTACCGTCTTTCTTATAAGCCCCCTTTAAGTACTGAAAGACTGCAATAAGGTCTCCCCGGAGCCTTCTCTTCTCCACGCTGAATGACCCCAACTCTCTCAGCCTTTCTTCATAGGAGAGGCGTTCCACCCCCCTGATCATTTTTGTGGCCCTCCTCTGGACCCGCTCCAACAGGTCCATGTCYKTCYYGYGCTSAGGGCTCCAGAGCTGGACGCAGTACTGCAGGTGGGGTCTCACCAGAGCAGAGTAGAGGGGCAGAATCACCTCCCTCGACTTGCTGGCCATGCTGCTTTTGATGCARCCCAAGATTCAGTTGGCCTTCTGGGCTGCAAGCACACATTGCTGGCTCATGCCCAGGTTTTCGTCCACCAGTACCCCCAAGTCCTTCTCAGCAGGGCTGCTCTCAATCCCTTCATCCCCCATCCTGGATTGATACTGGGGGTTGTCCCGACCCAGGCGCAGACCTTACACTTGGCCTTGTTGAACCTCATGAAGTTCACTCTTGCCCACTTCTCGAGCTTGTTCAGGTCCCTCTGGATGGCATCCCATCCCTCAGGCGTGTCAACCGCACCACTCAGCTTGGTGTCATCTGCAAACTTGCTGAGGATGCACTCGATCCCACTGCCTCTGTCATTGATGAAGATATTAAACAGTACYGGTCCCAATACGGACACCTGTGGGACAAAATACTGACTTAACAAAAAAGAAATCTAAACCAGAACTGCAGATACTAAGAGAATTTCTATACAGGCATTATTAATTGCACAGTACCCTTAAACACCAATAAACACTTTTTTTTTTTTTCTTTTTTCTAATATTCCAGCCTAGGAGAGAAGTCTTATATTCAAATAAAATTAAATTTCATTATTTTTGCTTCTAGCTCTGATACCAGATGGTAAACACAAAACCTTTTGTGATTATCTTTAAATTTATTTTTTTTTATATTATACACTTTAGATATCTAGACTTTATTTAGCATTTTTAATAAACCGTGGTGATTATTTCTATTGTTAAAAAAAAATGAATGTGATTAAGTGAACTGAGACCTTAGTTCCAGAAATAACAAATAGCTCCGATTTTGTGCATGCGAGTAGCTTTAGTGAAATGGTACCTTTCTGGACCAAGACTTTAGTAAGTGTGAACAAATTAAAAATTCTTATGCTGTTGTTTTTAAAAAAATGCATTTTAATTTTTTCTCAAGTGGTTTAATAATTCACATAGTTTGTAAACAAGTTAGAGCTGAATTCATAAATAATGCATTCATTTAGGATAGCTAACAGACTCAACACCGTTTTACCCTGTGCTGTGCCTTTATCAGCAGATCAGTATTATTTGTCCGTAGGTAACTGATAAAAAGGTTTTATCTCTTTTAGTAAAGCCAGTGTATTGTTATTCATACTTTATTCTAATCGAGCTSTTTGTTTTGTAAAATTTAATAGGTGAGCATATCTATCAAATACTGTTCATTGAAAAAAGAATTACTTGAGACAGATGGTTGGCACAGGGAATCTGCCACAATGATGAAGTATTGTCTTTGGTTCATCAATAAGTAAAAGTAAATGTAATTGATTCCCTTGTGTTCGGATAATGAGTTTTAAATAGACATCTGTCTGGGATGAAAAGATAGTATGTTTTGAGATGAGACTATTTTTATATGATTGGATTGCACATTATATGATTTTCTCATTCTGAAAGTAGCTGGAAACCTATTCCCTTCTTTTCAGTCCTCTTTTCAATCAGTTTTGGGTCAGGTTCTGATATTCTGTGTCTTTCCATGTGGACATGAAAATGATGAAATCCTCAATAACCAAGACGCTAAGTGTAAACATTAAAGTCCTCCCTTACGTTCACTTATAGTTATTTTTAAACTTTTCAGTCATATTGCTTGTGGGCTACAGATGAATATAAAGTTATTTTTGGACTATTTTAGGTGGCCCTATATGTCTGCATTCCTTTAGAGTGGCCTGACATTCTGCTACAAGTCTAGTCCAGTAATATTGGTGGCATTTGGACTTATAATCTTCTGTAATGTATAGCTGTTATAATAATAATGCCTTAGAATATTATTTCTTAAAATGCTTGCGTTATTGTGCTTAGGGAATACTCAGAATGGCAGATGTAACAAAGTGGTAGAAACACCGTTAATAACACAACACACACAGCCTTGCCAGTATGCCTTAAACGCAACCTCAGGAGACCAATTGTCTTTGCAAGAATATAACTGAGTGTCCAGGCTCTTTCATGCCTTTGCGTCTCTGAAAATGACAGCATTTTCTCCCTAATATATAAATAACTTTATTTTTTCTTTCTTTTGTTTTATTTCTTAAAGTTCTGAAAGTAACAAGCTTCAATATTTATCTTCATATTGTAACTAACATTTATATTAAAAAGTTCTTGTAGACTGGAGATTATATATTTTTCWAATCAGCTTGTAGGGTTTTGACAGTTTGATTCTCCAAGGGACATGTTTGAGAAAAATTCACTATATAACACTTGTAAACATATGCAGACAGTTCATTTGAAAATGTTGAAAAAGGTCTCACTGTGTACTTAATCTTAGTATACATAAAGACATCGTATCAGATGTAAAGTTTTGTTACAGGAGAAGAATTCTAATGAAACTTAAATAATTTTTTTTAGAATATTACAGGTTTTCTGTAGTCTTTAAAATTACATTTGAGATTTTAAAATAATATATAAAATATATAAGAATGGATAATGGCCCAAAACTTAGGAAAAATAAAACAAGTATTTAAGAACATGCAGTAAGAGTTAGAATAAGGCCAGGGCCAGAGGGCTCAAGAAAAAAAGAGATAAAAGTTCTGAGTGTCAAAGTCAGTAAAAAGAAAGCCAGTACTAGGACAAGCAGTCTATGCCATGGTWAAAAAAAAATAATCAAACTATAAATTACAGATCATTATCACATGAAGAAAAAAACTGTATCCATATAAAGCATTCTACTTTCTTTGTAGGCAAGTACCATAAAACCTCAAGTGGTTATTACTATTTTATTATAAAGCTATGTCAGTGCAAAGATACATTGGTACGTTCCTTGGCAGCCAAAACTCTTAGCTCTGTCTGCTAATGGCTAGGATACAGCTCTCTTTCCTGTTGGACTCACACCTGGACACATTTGTATGCTTCCAACTTTATTAATCCCATTTGTTCCACCTAAGAATGAAGAAAAATGTCTTGAAAGAACACCATCTGGTGAAAAGCGTGGTGGTCAACTTACATAGCAAAATAAGTTATTTGCAAATACCTAATTTTTAATACTCTGATATCTACCAAATACATATTCTGATTTAAGGTTTTCCTTTTAACCTTCAAATTTCTGTATGGATTTGAAAAGCTTTCTCATCATGGTAAGTCTTTGACAGTTACAGGCCTACTGCAGTGATGAAATTGTCAACTGACTGTGGAGGCTTGTGAAATAATAGAAAAGAAGTTTGATAGGGACTATTACAAACATAGGAAATGCTCTTCTCAAGAGTTAGGAATTAGCATAGACCTTGTCAGGACTCCTAACTATTTCTGATATTGTCTTGCACTCTTCAATTAATATGGCTATTAAAGAAATTCCAGAAACTTATATTATCAACCCCAAAAGTTATAAATACTGAATAATGCACCTTAAAAGATGACATTAAATATTCGAATCATTAGATTCCAGAAGAGTGAGTTTTAAAAGATTCGGAGGTACATGCAATATTTACTGTTAATATTTTGGAAAATGTATTCTTCTGCATACTAAATTTTTCAGAACTACCTGAAACCATTCCTAGAACCTGATTTTACAAGATTTTAAGGGTATGTTTCACTTTATCCATATAAGTAATACCACAGGATTTAAGTATGTGCTTAAATCTTTATAGAAACAGCAACTCAAACAATGCAAATTATATTGACCAGTTAGCATGGACTGTGTAAGTAAGAGAGTTTTTATAATGGTTAATTGAAAAGGGTTAACTGTTAAGCATTGCAGTTATCTTTCCTTACATCATTTGAGCTGGTTATTATGACAATAAATAACAATACTCTTGCAAATTGTTAGTTTCAAAATCCACATAAAACAATTCCCAATAACTCTAGACAGATTTTTGTTGCATATTTTCTTTTTTTTCTAATTGAATTGTTCAAATAAAAAGATTTGTTGGTGTCAGTAGGTTCTATAAGTGCTTATGTTTTCATTGGGAAAGAAGAACGTGCCTCATCCTAGATTATCATGTATAACTTTTACATATTCATGACTTACATTTCTGTATGTTGTTTTTTATGCAATTATTTGTGAGGGTGTTTTTAACTGAAAAGAGAGAGAATCTTCAGCTTGAAATTCAAAGAGGACAGCTGGCAAGTAGAAACTTAGATTTTGCTAGCGTCCTAATGTGAATAGATTTCTTAAACTATTTAAGGTTGCCAATTATCCTCTAAAATTGCTTAGTAATTGAATCAGCAGTCAATTGTCACAGTTGTTATTTTGTTTGAGTACTCCAAAACTTCAGTAGGATTTTGACACTATTAATTATTGTAGAGGAGATTGCATGCGGGAATGGGAAAGAAATTATCATAGACAATAAGCAGGAGAGAAGTTAGAAGGGACAGATTAATGTGCAAGAGTTGTATATAATGAGCTGCATACATGTAAAAGAACAAGGACTACGTCTAAGAACAGAATGCTGAGAAAATTAGAAACTGAAATCTTAAGAGTTCTAGTTATCCTGGTTTCTGCAGAGGAAATATCCTKTCTTAAGCTCTGCAGTTCTTTAAACGTGTGATTCAGGAAGAGGATTAAGAAGTCATTAACATAATCAGATTATCAAAAGGCACGATGAGATCCCGCACAGGAAGCTATTGATAAAACTGAGTAGTCAGGAATTAGGCATAAAATACTACTTTAAAAGAAATATTAAAGACTATCAAAAGAGGGAATATTAAAACTCCTTCTTCATGTTTTATACCGGTCCAGTGTTAAAAAAAATCAGGATGAATCCTACAGAAGTTTATATAATGCATTTTTACAGTGGGTGCTTCACATATTTTTTAAAATTATCAAACACTGCCATGCTGCCACTTACTTACCATACAGGGTACCAGGCTAGATTGTTCTTGCATCTGTTCCCTTATGGCAATGCCTATGTGAATTTGTTCTTAATCTCCTAAAACAAAGGAGAGGTTGAGAATTTGTTTGGTGATTCCTCTCTTATGCCTCTTCCTGTTTCTATGAAGAATACTCTTCCATATTGCTTCTTTCCATTCCAAGTTACTCAGCTGCTGAGGAAATCCCATTGCCTCCTACTTTTCCTATTTATCATGCTCCTTCTCATTGTATAGCAAGAATTTGCTTGATTTGGTGTCATAATAGCATCAACTAAATATAACTATGTCCTCATAACACAAAGCTTTTGATAACATCAGAAATATGTTAGCAAAAAGTAGCTGTATTTTATCAACAAACGACTAGTATAATTACATCTTTTATGTAATGCCACTTATTCTTTAGTCTTTAAATAGGAATCTCAGAAGCATTAGCAAATTCTCAGCTTTGATACTACGCTCTCTCTTTTTGTATGTGTATGCATATGTAAGTTTTCTTTGAACATAAAGTAGGAACCAGCATGTCAGCTCAAATGACTGYGTTGTTGAACCTTATCTCCTGCACTCTGCATTGTCAAGGACTGATATTTCAGAAAAAGTTTGGATGATGATCTGACTTTGAATTCTGTCCTGACATCTCATCAAATAGAAGAAAAGTGAAGTGAGGCATCATTCTCTCTTGAGCACAGAGGCTCATTTATCACATATTGCAAACCTGCAAATAATATTCATAATTATCAAGTTATCTATTCCTTTCAAAATCCATCTGAACTGCATACAGATGTCTTCTTGTCCATAGGCATTAAGGATTTGCTAAAGATGTATGAAAGGGCTTGGGCCTGAGCCAGGGTAGAATTCCCAAGTAGAACCTTTAGTGTAATATTAAAGCTATTCTTCATCACTTAAATACTTTCCATACCTTTCATCATTTATGAAGATTTCAATGTACAGCATGTAGGCTGTGCATATATTAACTATTTTAACAGTTTAGTTAGTTAGCAAGCTTTTTTTTTTTAAATTCTGTTGTCTCAACTCTACAATCAGCCTGTTTTAATGCGATATAAAGTGGTAGTTCTAGTGTCTCTAATGTCTCTAATCACATCTCTAATGTGTTTTCCATTTTCCTATCTCATTTCCTTATCCTGAAAACAATTAAACTGGGAGATCAGCAGAAAGTAAGGAAAAAATATTTAGTTTAGTGAAATAGTTGTGGGAGAATCTACCTAATATTTAGTTTCCTAAAAGACAAATTATTTAACTTAGAAACTTTCATTTATTTTGCAGTCGATAAGTTCTGTAGCTTTAACATTTGTTTGCCCAGAAAAGGATCTTTACCATTCTGTGCTAGAAAACAGAATAATTTCATTCTGTTACTTTCATGCTAATTTGCTACTGCTTTTGCTTCGTAAAATCTCCAGATTTACCCACCTGCTACCCACTCCATCAGAAAAAGCCATTTATGCTGCTAAATTTATGAAAAGTAGGCTGATGATAATAGTAGAGGCAGCCTTGTCAACATACTGGCAAAGTTTATTTCTCTGTATGGTAAAAAAGTGTATTGTCTCATAGAACTGCTCTCTCTGTATGGTGCTATCTATATCTTTTTACCATTTTTCCCCATATGATCTAGGCCCATTTCTGTGTGGAAAGATGCAGGTAATCATGTTTCTATTCTATTCTATCCAGGCCTGATTTAAGCAGGAGAAATGTAGCCGTACTGTTTCACTGCTCAGCTTAAGGTAATAATCTGTGTTAAGAGGAAAATTATCCTGAGTTTACCACAGCAGTAAAACAACTCCTGGGCCAAATCTGTCCCATGGCAGGCTGACTTGGAAGGCGAATGAGTGACTTCTACAACTGTACATATTTATATAGTCATGCCTGTGATTATTTTTTTTAGTCCATGCTGCATTGAATGTGTATGCTTTTTCGGAAGAAACTGAGTGAATGTAACACATCTTCAAAGGCTTGAGGTATTGTAATGTTTACCTTCCTGGACATTGTATCTTTTCCCCACCTCCTGTATGCCTGAAACTCTAAATAGCAGCCTTTAATGGTGATAACTGTACAAACACAAAGAGAAACAAAGCCTCACACCCCAGATTTGATTTACAAGAAGGTCTTTGGGCACCGTTGTATCCTATTTTCCAACTACTAATAAATACTAAATTGTACAGAGTTGATTTAGTGTTAAATGGTATTTTTTCTGAACAGATATGTCTTTAACTGCTTGTGTAAATATCAGGGCTCATATTCAAAATAATGTCGTTAGTAAAATATTGTCAACCACGAGGTTTGATACCAGTGGAAAACCTAATATGAACGACTGAAATTGGACAAATGGATTGTTGCTCTGTTTTGTATTGTGCTTTTTTCAGTGTATATTACAGTCTGTATTAGGGTGTTCTCCCTGATGTTAGAGCAAAGGAATACACAAGTGCAGCATCCTAGTAATGCCCTAGGTTTCACTGATGACATTGGGTTACATAGCATTGAATTCTTCAGCTAAAAATTATACCACTTTACATGCTGATAGATTTGTTTTTCTTGGATCCCAAAAGACTTCTTTTAGAAGGGAGTTGTAGGTAGTCTGCCTGGAAGCAGTGGAAGGCTGCCTGCCACTGACATTTTGGCAAGCCAGCTCCCGTCACTGAGGAGCTTTTACAGATTGCATAAGACAGTTAGCTTAGAGTGAACAGACCAGAACTTTTTATCTGAGTCCAAGTGTTATACCATGAAAGAGGAGACTCACTTTTCAGTACCCGTCTTAATCACAGAACACTCTAATTTATGAATCCGTAACTACATGAGTGAGAGTGAGCAAAACACTCTAACTTACTCAGTAGCTGCTGTTATAAATAAATTGCATCATAATAGCTTTCATAAATCTGAAACAGATATAACTCTCTGGCTATGAATTTAGTTTATGTTTCAGATGAGCATTCCAGAAAATGCAAAGATAAGTTATTGGCATAATAACCTGAGCTTTACAAATGCATCAATGATTTTATTTTTAATAAAATAATTTAGTTCATCATAAGGTCTCTACTGCAGCTTTAGTTTTATTCATAATTCATATCTGCTAGAGATATTGTATGTGAAGTCCAAATTCAAATGTAGAACTACATATAATCTTTCTCAGGAGATGGTGTCAATTATTACAAATTAGTAGTTTCAGGGTAAATCAAAGTATGAACGAACCTGGCAAAACAGGAAAAAATCAGACTTCATCATTTCACTGGAGTGATAAACATTTTGTTGTATTTTACTTTTATCTTATTATATCACTTCTTCTGTACAGATAAGTCTTATTTAGAAATAGGTCTCAGATTGCTGCTTGCTTCTAGCATAATTCTGTCAGTGTATGAGATGTATGATACCATTTTTCCTCCTGCTGGATTTGTTTTTCTCCTGAAATATAAACAGCTTGGTTACCAGAAAACAGTGTGAATATTGTGACATTCAAAGAACACAATAAATCTTAGTAATAGCTTCAAATAGTTGTATATGCTGTGGGCTTGAGAGGGATTATTTTGCTCTCACAAAAGATTTTATTAGGGTCATGTTCTGACCATTTTTAGCCATTTCCTTTATCCTTCACTGAGAAGTTGTGAGGTTTTTTGAGAGTTTGGTGAAGAACTTACCCGCTATGTATCCCATTCAGGGTTTAAGATCACTTTTGCGAGGCATTATGCAAGCATGTAAAAAAAAGAGCATTCCTACTGAAGGGATGACAAGCTGACTTTAAAATGAAGGGTGAGAGATGGTTTCTATAAACAGATGGTGATTATGAATAGCGGGAAAGTAGTGATGATAACACACCAAGTGCTCAATTCTGAAGGCTAAATATTTTCACCTTGTATTAAGACTTCTCAAAATATTTATCTTGGCTATTTTATATATTTATGTAATAATTTGGGGGAAAAGCTTCCTTCTATTGTTGGAAAACCCACAGAAAGCTCCCTAATGGAATGGATTGACCGAGGTTTTCCATTAGAATCTCTTTTATGTCCTTCAGTTCAGAAAAAGGCAGGTCTCAACCCTCCAGAAAAACTAAGTGCTTAGCAAACCTATACGTTTCTTGGAGTCTTTTCTGTGTCCAGTAGTGCTTTTGAATACCTGGGGACAGGCTCTTGGCACTGTGCTCATGACAGATCTTTTGGCAACAAACAGATGTACCCATTTTATTGCTATTTGGTCAGCAAAAGAGCTCACTGATGCATTTAGGGCGTTGTTCAGACTTATGTTGATCTTTCTCATTAGTCAGAAAAGAAAGTATGTGCTACATTTTCTGTTACAGGTCCAGGAAAAAATATATATTCCATTTGCTCTCCAGCTGAACTTCTACCAGCTCTTAGTAAGATGTAGTGAATATTTCATTGCTACTGTTAAAATTTTGTAACTAATATTTAAAATAAGATGTGTTGTTTTGCTAATTTCTTAAGCATTAAATGTTTTCTATAATGTAGAGTGGTTATTTGCTACGATAATTTTTTCATTACTGCCAAGTTTAAGGACCAAGCAGGAAGTATCAGACTTCATTGCTTAAGATTTCGGTATTTTAAAAAGCTTTCAAAATAAATTCAGCAAATGTTAACAGTCAGCATATGCTTTTGAAGAATTGTATGGGGCTTTACTTTTTATAAGTTTAGCAAAGTTATTTTCTGGTATTTCAAGTCACCGGATAAAACATGCATTGCTAAGGCTCCAATTTATGTCATAAATACGAATGCACGTCTATCTTCAGGCACATGTTTTGTAGCATGTAATTGTGGAAATTTTTGAATTTGTCATGTGCTTTTATACATTTTGGTATCTCTGACTGTCTTAAAGAAGATCACAGTTTTATTTTCCTTTTTAATCTCATGAAATGAACAAAAGTAAAAAGAAAAATTCAAAGTAGTTTCTAGAACAAAATTACTCTCTTTAAAAGTACATTGATTGCAATAAATACCAAGAAGACTAACTCTGTGATTTTATAGAAGACTCAACTAGCTTCTGGGGTTTGTTTTTTTGGTTTGTTTGGGTTTTTTTCCAAAATCTATTCTTCTATCTGTACTGCTTCCAAGAGCTTTGCTTTGCCGGAATTCACAGTGAGTCCACTGTCAGTTCTACTTGAGTGAGGACTTTGAACTGAACTCACTGATACTAGTAAAAAACAAATGCGTTAAGTTTGAGGCTCTATGTAAGCAACAACAGATGACTCTTCTTTGTTACGAAGAATTATAAATACATGTTGTAAGATTTAAAGTTAAGTAAGCTCTTGCAATTGGTATTCCATGATAAAGCCCTGTGTGTTAGGATTTTTGTCATCTTAACTAAGTGTTTATAAATATGAACATAGAGTTATTTTTAGGAGATGAAGCCCAGATTTTGCTTTTTGGAGCATTTGCAACATCAAAGGCAGATTTCGTAAGTTGTAAGGATTTAATGAGAGTGGGGAGTGGATCATTACAGTACTTCATTAATTTTTCAGAGAAGTTGAAACTTAATTATCGTATATATTGAAAACGCTGTTATGTAAAACCACTTACTGCTTATATGACCATCAACAGCTTTTTCTTTCGCTACATTTATTTAGTTTTACAAAAGATTTCTGGTTTTTCTAAGAAGCCCATCATGTCTTTCTTTCCACTTCTCAGCTGGGAATCTCTTCTGATGTGGAACGTATGTTTGGAAACTTGTTAAGGATGCTTTTGGCAGTTTTTACTGCCTTCCTCTTGAGTCTGTTTAGATGGGGAAACTTTCCAGTATTTTTATGCTAGTTTACTGTTCTCTTATCCAGATTAGTCTGCTAAAATGTAACCTAGTGTTCCCTGGAAGTTCTCTACTATTTCAAATCTTTTTGGCTTCCTGATTCATTAGCCATATTTTGGCTGTCTAAAAATGCTATTGGATCCTTCAGACTAACTCCTTAAAGATGTTTTTGGGTTTTTTTGTGACTGAAGCTCTTCAACTCTTAATATTTTAGAGGTAAAATACACTTCTGAAAGTTTCTGCGTACTTGAARGATGATTGAATTCCTTTATATATTGACTGTCAGGTTTGGCAAATGCATCTGAGAAACTTCTTCCATATTGTTATTGTTATGAACATCAGTCCCAAGATACTACAGTGCCTTTTAATAGAGCCACTACATGCACATTATGTATGCAGATGGGTAATACAAAAGACTAGAAGCTCTTCCTATTAGCTTAAACTTTAGATATTTCTGTGCAGATACTGCTAATTCTGCTAAATAATAGAATAGTCTAGAGTTGTTTCACTTTTGTTTGTGTATTTAATCTAAAAAATGCCTTTCCACATCCTGTTCCTAACAGAAAAAGAGATTGTCTTGAGAGACTAGTCTCAGCATATTTCAATATAAAACCAAACTAAAAATTACTGGAAATATCCCACAAACCCCTACTTTTTCCTGATATTTGCAATACATTTAACAGGTTAAGGTAAGATTCAAACAAATGTTTCAAGCCAATTCCATGCTTCTATTATTGTGCAGTTTTTCCGTGGAAGTTGGTGGAGCTGTGACTTCTTGCCTCAGTGAGAATGGGCTTCCAAGTTTTGGATGCTTTTGCTGAAAAAATCAAACATTGTACAGTTCGCTTATCTCTGATATATCAACTTTTTGTCTTTTACAGTTTTAACTCTGGAACATCTCTTTAGTAACAATGCCTTTGTTTCGTTCATTTTCAGCCATTGTTATAAGTTCATAAACATACTTTTGAAATAATAATGTTATGTAAACAGGGAGTTATGTAGTATTTAGGTTAATTTGAGAAAATTTGGACCATTATTGACTTTTGTGTGAAAGAAAAGAGTAAACAAATTATTGGAGATGAGCTATGTAATTAGAGCTGAGGTGATATTTGGTTTTCCATGATGTTACGCAGTAAGTTTGGTAGCCTTTACTTCTAGGTCAGGTAAAAGCTCTTACTGATTTTCATTGCAGGGCTGGTCTTACAGATCTATGACTGAGACGCTCTGCTGTAACCGTCAACCAAGCTACAATGAAAACAGTCTTTAATCTTTTTATTAGGAGCTGGTCTAACACTTCTGTAAATTAAGGCAAATTTGAAAGTTGGACTGATTACACAGAGTTATACAAAGAGCTGAAGTGGTTCTTTGTAAACTTGTGTCAATCAAAGATCCCTGAGATGTAGGTAATTATGGCCACTTCCCTGTAGCAGGAGTGGTGTGGCTTACGTAATTATTTAACGTTGGTAAGCATTTAGCAGGAATTCCAGTTCTTCTTCAAACCACTAATATCTGACTCTGATACAGTGAATTGTGGAAGCTAGTCATGACAAAGTTCTAAACTGTCTACTTTTGCATTGTATTACAGTGCTTATGATTAATCTTCTCCCCCTTAGTAGTTTTTCTGTTTCCCTGTTATTCAGTTTTCCCTGATAATATGATTTCTGTAAGTGAGTCATTTGGTGACTGTCGAGCAAAACTTTTGCTGAAAGATTTTGTTGTTGTAGTTGTTAATGATGCTATGCCAAATACTTGTTACAAATAGTCCTAGTCCTAGTGTGAGCCCCCTACCTGATTTTCAGCATACTTTTACTAGACCCGCATTTAAATAAAACTAAATTTCATCTTTTACTGTCTTGTCTAGTTTCCTAATCATCAATCTAGTTTCCAATAATTTTCTCTAATCAGTATTCTCACTCTTTTATTTTATTATGTCTTGAGTGTAATAATCTCAAGCCTTTTCCATTTAGTCATCTCCTGGCCCTTGAACTGCTGCTGCCTCTTTGTGGTGCTGAACTTGCTTACTGTTACTATCTTAGTGGTTTTAATGTTTATTGTAATTCTGTAGTTCCTTCAAAAAATGATCAGTTCGAAAACTATATTCTGAAATTCAACTCTAGGCAAAGCTAATATAGAAAAGTAATCTGAAAATCTGATACGTTAATATTGGATGCCATGTTTTAAACCTTCTGCAATTTATTTTATTATTCCTATTACAATGTCACTATCGCTTTCTGCTGCCATTTTAGGCTTTCTATTACCTAAAGATAAAAGCCTTTAAGAACGTGATTTTATCATGCTGGAACTAACAATAAACTTTCCCAAAAAAATGAATGGAGAGATTAACTTCTTTAATATTTATAATATATATTTGCACACTATTTTAGGAAGACACTGTCTCGCTTTTGCTCACTCCTCAAACCAGTTTCTCCATATTTATGTCTCAATATAGAGAATACAAAGATAGTCTGGTTTATCACATCAGTAGTTCAAGATTATCAAATCTTTGGCTTTAAAAATTTTCACTGTAGAAGTGAGACTGGTATTTTGGCATCCTTTAGCGTATGTATATATCTGATTTATGCTCTTAAAGTAAAGGCAGACTCATGCAGGATTTTTAAATGAAGAGCTGGAGCATTTCAACTGTAATGCTATCTTCTCTTTGCATTGGTTTATACTTTCTAACATTATGTTCAGCTCACATTTGCAGGCTTGTTTTTTCCTTTTGCATTTATTTCCTTTGCAAGAAAATACTTGCAAGCTATATAATATGAAATGCATACAAAACTAGATGCATCTAAAATGTCAGTGAAAGGGATATAAAAATAAAGTTTGAAGTGGTAACTTTAATTCTCTCTCAAAATCACTGTCTTTAAAACGATGAAGTCAATGTGCAACTAACCTATAATACAGAAGATATTACCCAGAATGTCTCCAAGTGGTAAAGTGACAAAGTGATAAAAATCTTTTCTTGAAAAGAAGATTTTTCTTTTTGAAAGTGTTTGTGTATCTGTTTTCCCCAAGAATTAAAATAAATGTATTTTCCAGTCCTTGTTTACGATGTATTTGCTTCCAGAGGACAGGCAGTAAGAGAACATACTCTAAGATGTTATTCGTGGCTTTGTGTTAATACTGATTGATGAGTTTTCTCATGTATTCTGCAAATTTTTATGCCTATTTTCAGGACATCTCATTGGAGCCCTTTATATTTAAATTGCCTTAACAGCTTGTGTACCTTTTTTATACTTTTCTTAAGAATTTCTATCTCTTCTCTTCTAGTAAACACAGCACAGAGAAAGCTGTGCTGTGCTAGAGAATTGTTTTGGGTTTTTTTCATATGAAGTCATTGTTACTTCTGACTGCTAAACTGCTGAGATCGCTCATTTTTCCTGTGAGGCTTGTATTCCTGAAATAAATAAATAAATAAAATCATAGCAGTACATCGAAATAGTACCTAGACGTGGATGTTGTAAGGACATATTCCTGTGCCACTGCGAAAACAGACAGCAGCACCTCCTCCTGGGCATAAAAGTGCTGGAAATACCTGCATTAGTTCCAATGTCAGATACTTCACAGGAAGGTATAAAACCTCAACATAGATAAGTGTTTGATAACTTGCGGTTCAGTTTGTTTTCTTGTTGATGTCTATTACTTAGTGTTTAGCTGAAGTGCTAAAGCACAAGATTTAATATTTCTTTGGGTTTTTAGTTGCTATGATAATTCTACATATGTATATGGCCAATCCCCTTCTGGTTTCAGAAGGGCCATGTGCCTATTTAAAATGATAATTACTTTGACATTTATAGCTAAATCTTTTACATGCTCATTTTCTGGGCACAACAGCTTCCACCACGTCAAGGCCTGATGATCAAAACATCCACATGGCTTAAAGAGGATAGCACAAGTTATCTTATCTCCTGCTCTTGTGGGAGGTCTAGAGTTTGGGGGCATAGCCTATAAAGCTAAGAAGATTAATCAGAAAAAGGGTAAGTGCTTAGAAAATGAATAGGTCCAAGGCAGTCACAAAATCCATTGTATTATTGCATGACCAAGCAGGATTTATTGTTAGGGCTTCTGTGAACCACTAATGCTGTTTTAGTCTCTGAGGAAGTACATATAAGCATGTTGTTATTTCCCTATGATGTCAGTTGGACCTAATCACATATTGAATGTTCATTTGATGTTTTGATACTTTGGGAACTAGAACTGTCATGCATTTATCCTTACTGTTTTAAGAGGCAAGGTCAAGTCAAAAGGATCTCCTTCCCATGCCTAACTTCCCTCAGGAATCATTGCAGGTTGCTCTCATGTGTTGTTCTTAGGTATGTCTTTGAGTGAATTTAAGATTAAATAAAGCTGGATATGAAAACTTAAGGTCTTTTTCAGATTAAAAATCCCTGATATTGGTTTTCTGAACTTTCTGAATACTTATAGAATGGATTTTAGTTAAGACTATATATTGAAATATGACCTCTTTGATTTTGATTAAAAATTTTGACATATGCTGCTTTGAGACTGGCATTTAAATGAGAATTAACATACCCACTTCAATCCAGATAATTATTGTGCAACGTTATGGGAACAATGGGAAGAATGACTCAGAGCTTAGAGTACCGCTCCTGAAGAGGAAGTTTGCCTGTAGTTTRTAATACAACTTTTGTAGGTTTTTAGACTCCGAGCTCATTTGAGTACATACTATAAATAAGCATGTTTTAATCTATGACTGACAAGCACTGAAGGAATGGGGCTTTTTTCAAACAAAGGATTTTGCTACACTCTTCCGTGTGTTTGTTGCCCTAGGTTTGATTCCTACAGTGGACTCTACAACTTTAAACCCCATTTAGAAACCGATTCTTGTGTAAAAAGTCGCTGCTTGTCTGTTAAATAGAAGTGGTCTCTACATATATGTGATGGCACAGTTCTACAGTGCAGATTCCTTCTTTGCAGATATTTCTGAAATGAAGCCCTTGGCCTAGAAATGCCAGTCATTTGGGATCTGCCTTCTTAAGAAACACTGGTAGAAGTTGCATCTATTACAAAAGGGAAGATCTGTGGTCAGGCCATTGTCTCAGAAGTGTCTTCTCTGTTGGCCTCTCCTCATTAGATGCCCCAGAGCTTTCTAGTACTAGCTTTCCACACTGTTGCAAGTCTGCTTTTCTCCAGATTTTAAAAGATTGAAGGGTGCCAACTATGAGAGGAGATATATGTTTCTATATTCCTCTGAGTGAACTTAGTTAGCCGTAGTTTTTAATATTAAATAATTGAATTTCTATTTAGGTGAAAAAAGCTTGGGTAATTTGGGTCTTGTCTTGGTCTTTTGAGTAAATTAACTTTGATGTTGGGTTTTAAGTTTCTGTGATAATGTCTAAAGCAGTGGACGGGGATTCAAAAAAAGGATAAAGTGAAAAAGACGATAGGCCTTTTATTTTCTCTCTCACATTCTGTTTCTGGGCTTTTTCTATTCAAATGTCAGGAACCTTTTTGATCTGTTTGGTGGAATACATTAAGAGACCATGTGCTGCTCACAAATAGCAAAGGTTTTTTTGAAAACTATTTTTTGTCTTTCTTGTGAAAATACTGTGCCTGCCAGGAAAGTGTAGTAAGAATAGACAGTGGCAGCAATTGATATTACAGTAGTTTTGGTGCCTCACACTTGACTCTCTAAACAGTGGGAGGAGAAAATTGATATGGAAGGGGTAAAAAGGGAAGGGCAGGGATGGACTGGAGTTATTTTTGATAAACAGGGTGGAAAAGGGCAGAGGGATGTGTGGTTTAGGATGTATTCCTGATGAAGCTGGGAATGAGATGAGGAATGAGAGAGACTATATATTGGAGGGAAGTAAGATCTGAGTTACTAGGGAACAAAATGTGAACCCAAGAGAATTATTGAATGGAAAATGACTAGAGAGAAAAGACAGTAGTATGTGTTTTGAAATGAAATGTACAATAAAACAAAAACAGTAGTTGGGAAGTGACTTGTCTCCCTTAATTTAGCTGTTACCCCCCAAAAGAACTGAAGGCTCAAAGACGGGGACCTGAGCTGGAACTTCGTTAACTTAGGGGGGCTATAGAAAGAAGAGTTACAATTTTACACTGCTGCATATCTAATTGCAATCCCTTAGGCAAATTTTTTAGTCTTTAAGATAAACAGGTTGGTCTGGAGTCAAAGGAACCAGGTTAACAGCAGATTACTTTTTCCTTTATAGATACTTTTAATCATTCTGTTTAGAACAATTATGTTGTTGCAGTCAAAGACCTAACTTTTTGTCATAATAGAGATTGTGCAGGACAAGGCCTGGTGAAACAACTGTTCAAAAAATCTGACAAAATAAGATTTAGTCATTGACAGCCTGTTCAGTTCATCTGATGACTATCATGTATTTGATGCTTTTCTGTTATTGTAGCCCAGGTGTTTGCTATAACTTTCTCATAAAGTTTTTCTTTTCTATCTGCTACTGAATGAGGTATAAATAGTGTCAATGCCAAATATAACAATGACTATGTTGTGCCATGTTCCAATCAATGGTCTCTTTGCAGACTTTTCATAAGTTACTCTTTACAGTGTATTCACATGCTAGGCAGTACAGAGAGAAGAGACGAAAAACAGCAAAATACCAAAAAATGGAATAATATCAGGTCATGGATGAAATAGTCAGTGTGTTTGTTGTTTGGAACCTGTCTGATACTATTTTTCCTGACAAATGTAAAATTCAATTTATTATTACTGGACTGTAATACTTTGAGCAGTCAAATATATAACACTGGCATACAGTTCTGGGGCTAAATTGCGTTTCTGTGTGGCTGAATGGAATGCCCATCTTGGTTGGATTGAAAAATGTCATAAGGCTTTTTTTACCCAAGCATTTCTGCCAAGTGCGTACAGGAAGTGGCTTTGGCAATTGTATCCAAACAAGTAACTTCATTTCCTGGAATCTGCTTTTTTGCAAAATGTGGACTTTAGGAAAGAAAGTGTAACGAGGAATGTTAAGGGGTAGAGGAAATATCACCCCTAAAAGCCTCTGGAAAGAAGTTTGCCCAAATTATCAAAATCCATTTTTTCTAGATAAAGTCACAACATCATCATATAATTTATTTTTTCAGAATGATAGTTTATTTATATAATAAAAATAATATTAAAAATCTGTTGACCATAACTGTACATAATTACTGAAAATGTTGTCTTTGCTAGGGTCCATTTTGCAGTGGTCCATTTTATGTCTGGAAGAAAAGAGAGAGCGTTTAGTATTTATTGGCAAGGCAGGCATAAAGTAGTTGAGATACAAGGAAATGTGTTGTATGACCACGCAGGTTATAAAGGCCTATTAGCAACATGAGTGTTAGTAAAGCATCTATTTACTGCCATAAAAAAAAAAAAAAAAAAAAAAAGTGGCAAGAGAATAGATGTTGTCAGGTATAATTTTCAGTTAAAAAGGAGACATGAGTTGATGTAACATTAAACATATTCTGCTAAAAATATGAAAATTTCATCTGGCTGGTCAGGTGCTATATTTTATGCTATTGCAAATTCATCTTTTTCTAGTCTAACTTGCTGGTTTTGAATCACACTTTATTTTTTTCCTTTTTTTGTTTCTACTCTCTCAAGGTTGCTAACCTGAATATTTCAGTAACAGCGCCTGCAACCTTCCTCACAGTGCTGGATATAATATAAGTGCCTATAATATAAGCACAGCAGTCATCTTATGCTTTTAATCTTAAGGTCAAATCATAGATCTTTTTCAGATGCTTGAAAAGCAATAGTTCAAAAGCTGTTTTGTATTAAATGATTTTTTAAAGGGTTATTGCAAATGAGGGGCTATTTCAGAATTGCTAATAGGGAAAATAGTACATTGAAAAATGTAGTAGCAATGAGACATACTGTGATGCATCAGATGAGAATCTTGAAAAAAATTACCGTTTTCTTAAAATAATATTGCGAAATCCTAAAGTTTAGAGAGAAAAGTAAATACTTATGACAGAAGAAATCTTACTGTCAGAAAAAATGCTATAAACTTCACAGATAATGGAGGAATCAGAATATACCTTTTAATAACAGATTTAGTTGGGTACTAATAGAAAGACAATATATAAAACAACTTAGTATAACTGTTTATGTAGAATTTTTTTCAAGTCATTAAAGGTTCTTTCAGTGGATGAAGAGACAAGAAAAAATGCTTTGGAAGCAGTTCAGTGCAATAATTAAAGCACGAGTAAAGATAAGCAAACATTTTGTATACCTTTCCCAAATGGCAAAGGCTGTGCTTGCTATGTCATAAATGGCACCTGCTGTAAAATTGTTTTGGGGTGGAAGCTTTGCCTTTCCCTTTTTATTTTTGATACTTCTTTTAATATTTCATTCTTCAGGTAATCATCTATTTTTTTGGTTTTGCACTGCTCACTTTTTCATTACTTACACAGAGAAACTTCAGACAGTTGTCTTGTTTGCAAATGTGCTCACTGGCTACTTGTGCCAATCTTGTTATTCCTAAAGAAATGAAACTTCTTCTTAGTAAGAATATTTCCTGAATAATGTATGAGCTTCTGTTAATGTTTGCCTTTGTATGTTTTATTTTTCACTGAATACTTGTGATAAAGTATATTGTCTGACTGAGGTTGTTAGCTGGCTTGGGATCTTATTTTTGTTGTCATATTTTTCCTTCATGTTCACTATTGTTTGCATGCTTCTACTGCTGCGGGGACTTAAATTATAAATAAAACAACTCAGCTTTCCGTTGCATTATAGAGGTAATATGTTGCATTGAATAAGATCCCAGACTGAGATGCAGGGCATCTGTTTTTTATTTCAGTCTATTATTTACTAAGTTTGTGTGACCTCATCTCTCTGAATCAGTTTCCTCAACTGTAAAATAAATTAGAGTGGCTTATCTTTCTTGATCACTTTAAGATTTCATGTTCAAAGGCCATCTGTAAGTGCAAAATGTTGTTTTTCTAACATTGAGGAGCAGATGAAATGATTTGTGAAAGTAAGACAGTGGATTAGAAACCAATATAAAACCTTGGAAGTCTTGACTCTTCATTTTCAGTCAGCATAACTGTTAAAACACAGTTCTTGAAATTACTTCTCTTAATTGATAGCTAATTTGTTTGGGAAGCTTTGTTGAAAATCTAGGTTATGATGGCTACTTAAAACTCAATGCAAGCCTGGGTGAACATTTCTATTTATAGTATGTTTGATATTTATTGTAAACTCTAAGAGTAAGCTGCATACAAATATATTTCATACAAAGCCATCTCTATTTGCTCAGTAAAATAAAGCAGAGTAAAGCACTCAGAGTGAGCTGGGAAAGTTCTGAGTRTTAAAAAGAATGTATTTTTTATTATGAATCCTTTCTTATGCAATACCTCCCCACTTTGATCACCTCTCTTTATTTATGAYATTTACATCCAGCTTTAGCTCTGGGGAGAAATAATTCTAAATATTTCAGAAATTTCCTTTAATCTTTAAGTGTACAGAGAGATAGTGACATCAGTTTGAATGATGGGACAGTGTTTGGAAACAGAAGGACAATGTCTCAGTTTTGTCCTGAAGCGTTGAAACAAGTTTACATAAGGCAATGCTAGAAGAAAAAGTTAGAGTTCCAGGCAGGCATCCTTTTGATTTTCAGCAGGTTTATTTAATTAACTAAAGCCTAATACAAGAGCTCATGGCTCTAAGATACAGCACATTTAATACTGAAGTAAGCTTGTATGACAAGGAGTTTCCATAATATGTTGTCCCATTTTGATCTTAAGGAAAACAAGCAGTTTAAAGCCATCAAACAAACACAGTGTACGGGCCATTCAGGAAGAATTATGCTATTTTTCTAGCGATAGTCACTTATTTCAACAGATTTCCAAGGGGCAAAAGCACTCCTAATTCTATGTCTTGACATAAGCAGATTTAGAGCTACAGAGGTTATTGGTGCAAAAATTATCTTTTGATCCTTTGCTGCATATTAATAATATAGTTCAGTTGGTTACAAATTTTGGTTAAAAAGGAATTGAAAGAAGTAGCTTTTCAAACTGGGAATTGTGCCAATATGAAATGGAATTTCACTCAAATACTTTACATGACATGATTTTTTTTTTAAGTTCCCTAATATAGCTACTGAGACCATTGAATTTTCACCAGAAAACCTCTGCCATGAGTCAAAGAGACAACAGGGGAGGCTTGCCTCTGTGAGCAATCAATTTTGCTTTTATTATCACTGGAACAAAAGTGCCATGAGTTTTGATTAAACAGAGTTTTTCGAATCACAGAAACAAAAGACAATAATTAAGATGCAGAAGAACACAGATTACTTGGCTTTTTTTTTATTCTTAATTTTAATACAATAGACATGTATTAGGTATCATAAGAATAATTACAGAATTCCTTTTCTCTTTTTATGTACTGTGGAGACTATAGTCACAAAGCTGACAATAAATTAGTAGGAGCGGACTCTGTAGACAACATTTTTTAACTGACGTGAAATGTGTTGCATGTTATTGTGCAGTTGTAGGCATGTTTTATAAGAGAAAAATAATTTGAATTTTAAATAATGAAGGCTGCCTTCTAATATTAGAGATTTATTTTTACTTGTTTGTTGTCAGGAAGGAGGAAGATATTGCATCTCAATGCTTATCCATGTGTGCATGTACATGTTAGCTGTCTCTCTGATTTCTATGAACATGGGGGAAAAAAAATGCCAGCGCATGTTTATTTGCAGGATCAGGAATTTGGCTTCTAAATTAATTTACTTTCTATCATCAGTGTTGAGGATGGCAAAAAAATGTGTAATCGTGTAGTGTAGATATCCATCTAATAGTAAGTGATTTGTAACCACTACAATCTTTCATAGGCTCATGGAATTTAAAAGATAATATATATTTCTATAAATAGTCATTCTCCAATAAGACAAAAAGAGAAATTGTCAAGAAATTTGCTAAAGATGCACTGATAGGTTTCTGGAAGACAAACATTCTGTGAATTATTATAAGCAAATAGACGTTGCCAAATCCCAGGCTTTATTTTACCACACTGCAGTATCAAATTGCTCTCTGACTTTTATTTCGTTGTTACACGTAAAGACAAGGAATGATTATTTTGCTGAATATGGATATCTATTGTTATGGCAGCAGGACTTACTGTTAATGGGATAGACTACACCAACCCATAACTACAGGGTAGAAGGCACTTCCTGCCTCTAGGACAATTTAAGATGGAAACTTCATCAAAAAGTTGAATTAATTTTACCATGGTGAGGTTTCAGGGATTAAATTTGGAGTTAATATGTACACTTTTGTTTCAAAATGATTTTTGTAAACTCTGATATGATTATTTCTAACATTTTCTCTGAGGACAGAAAATAATGTGAATAGTACAAATCTTTTGGTCAACTTTTAGCAGCAGTTCTGAGGTCTTAGCTGTCTCTGCCTATTCATTCTCCCTTTGGTAAGACAGAGAAATTAATTCTCTGCAGCGGACCTGCCCTCAAAGAAGGTATCTTAATCGTTTCAGTGGCCCAATATCCATGGCGGGATTTCACCTGCAGAGTGTGGGAGAGTGGGAATTAATTGTCCAGTAACTTTACAGTGCTCGTAGCTTTTGACCCTAAGCTCAAAATATAAAAGTTTCTTATCATTAAGTAGTAGTTCTTTATTAAAATGCATTGAGATATACTTAACAAAAAACCCTCACTTCAACTTTTTGCAGCAGCAATAGCGTAAGCACTGTTCGTGGCCAGTGCTGCTTCCAACGCATTGTGTGCCTGAGGTATGTTACCTGAGGTTGTCAGGTATTTAGCTATTTGAAGATGACAGGACTGGCAGTGGGGAGCTCTCACATTCAGTCTTATTAATTTAAAACCTAGAGATATCTATATATTTGAGTGGATATTTTCACAATAATGTTGGAAATTAAAGATTGTATTTCAGGTGAGGTTTTTTGTTTGTTTGTTTTGTGTAATGCAAATTCTTTTATCTTTTTTTATAATGATGCACTTCAAAATCCATAGCAGTGAAATTTGGGAAAATGACAGACAGAAATTACACCAGTGCTGAATTAAAACTAAGTTTCCAAGCTCATCAAGTGATAGTACTAGTTAGAGAACTTAAAATTCCTGTTTTAAATTACATCTTCCATTTAAAATGTAGAGAGTTTTAAGTATTGCTTCTAAATCAGATGGGTTATTAGAATCCTATTGGTTGTTTTTTTTCCAAATTTTTCTTGGTCTTCTGTGAGGAGTGCCTGTGCCAAGAGGAATAAACAAGGACATTTGCTTGAATTCCAGAAATATTTCTATAATATTAATGAAATTTCTCAAGCATTTTTTATTTCCTGCAAGCAATCTAAACTAGAGACACCACAAAAATGGAAGTGTTACCACATATTACTTTTAGTCTTTAGATAAGCAATGAGATTTTTGCTTGTATCATTTTGTATTTACACATTTGTCCCTATACATCGGAAGTCCCAAATTTATCACAAGTTTTTAGAGGCCTTTAGCTGATGCATAGGATTGGGTGGTGCAATACCAACTTTCATTGATCCCACTTTAGCCCAACTTCCTTCCATCCTCCTTCACTCAAACATGCGCAAACATTTAGGTGTTGGGGTTTTTTTTAAATTAACTCAATTTTTGAACTGCACTGAAACAGGAAGTTACACATTTTGAGTATTCAATTTATTATATATCAACACTAAGAAAATAATGCATCCACATAGTTAACCTTCTGCAGTTGTCCTGTGGCTTTACAATGACAATTTTTAATCTCTGTTGTTGTGAAATTGCCAGAGCAAAAGTACTGTCATACCTAAAGTAACTGAAGAGGAATATCAGTGAATACAATCAGATGATAGGAAATCTGTTGTCACATTAGGAACTTAGAAGTATGTAAGTAGATATTCAGTAACAATAATTCATGTCTTATTAATTTATAATCAGAAAGAAAAATCACCTCACAAGGGCTTAGCTGTCATAGAGTTTGTCAGTTATATTTTTGACGATAAAAGCAGTATTTCCATTCAGTATGCATGATTGTTTCTGTGCATAGGTTGATATATTACTAGAGTCTGATTGCATTTTTATTAAAATGCAGCTTTTCAAAGTTGTTTGTAAACTATTATGTAAAGAAAGCCACAGATCTATCTTAGAATTTCTTGAGCCTGAGCTGTATTAGAAGAATGGCAAAAGCAGCATACAGCTGGAGTTTATGTCTCTACTATGCAGTCCCACTTACATCTAACACATGGCTCCTTCTCACCAGCCTTCYTTGAGGTTATTATAGATATATCTCCTCTTCCAACTGAGGTTACTGTCCCTGACTTTTCATAATTACCAGACTTCCAGCTTCTGTCCTATCCACCTATCTGGGCTTTACTAGATTAGCAAAGACTTGCTATTTAACGTAAATTGATAAATTTTGACTGAAACCAKTTAGGGAGTACTCACAAGAAAAATTCTGCTAGCCAGTGTGGCAGAGGAGTGGAGATGAATGGCTGGAAAGTTTTATCAGAACCTTTTCTTCTGTGAAATCACAAAAGCAAAATTCTTCAGCAAGCGCAAAATGAAAGTGTGATATATGTCCATGGCTGGAATTCCCATGTAGCAAGGGTACTTTTATGCATTAAAAAGTTATGAAAAATAATACAGGGGTTTGGAGTTTTTTGTTTTGGTTTTGGGGGTTTTTTGACAGTACAGACCTCCAAAAGGATCATTCTGCAGGAAGGAATGCATGACTTTGTGGATTACAGTAGGCAAAATGAGATGAAATCACATAGCACTAACTGCAAAGTAATGAGTTTAGGATCTAATGAAAGAGCTGTTCCAGATTAGCTCAATTAACAAGTCATCGGTAAAATCTCATTTAGAATGTCATGTTTACATCTAAGCACCTTGGATTAAAGAAAGAAATCAAACTTAGTCAATAGCTAAAAAGAGCCTTTTTAAGAAAATGGGAGTGTTGTTTTAGAACAGGAAGTTAAACCTTTACTTTTTTTAATGAAAGTTGCAGGGAAATGTAACTATGAATTATTAAACTATTTGGAGCAAATATCAAGCAGAGACAAATTATATGTGGCAAATTATRGTAATGATTACAAAGTATCAAATTGATGTGAAGTGGTAATGAATACTATGAGACAATAAATTAGGAGGTTTGTAACCATCACAGGTAGAAAATTCGGAAGCAGATTTCTAAGCAGGATAATGGAAGTGAGAAATTAAAATTTGTTGTGTTATAAAATTGTAAAAAGAATTGTAAGGTAGGAAAGAAATAATCTTGCAGTTAGAAATTAGCCTGTGAGTATGAAAATTTTAGGGCTCAACTTGCTGTTGTCTCTGAGAGGATGTTGAAGAATTTATTACTGTTTCTTGATCATGATTGTTACATTGATCTTATCCTGTTTGATTTGTTGGAATGCTTGGCAGAGAGCCACTTTCCCTTGGTGAAGACATGCTGACTACTTCTGATGATTTTCTTGTCCTTCATGTGCCTGGAAATGGCTTCCAGGATTAATTGCTCCATCACCTTCCCAGAGATCGAGGTGACACTGACTGGCCTGTAGTTCCCTGGGTCCTCCTTGCCTTTCTTAAAGATAGGAGTGATGTTTACTTTAGTATTCAGACGCTTCTCCCAGTCACCTTGATTGATCAAAGATTATCAAGAATGGCCTCACAATTACATCATCCAGCTCCCTCAGCGCTCGTGGGTGCATCCCATCAGGGCCTATTGACTTTTGTATGTCCCGTTTGCATAAGTATTCCCTGACCTGATCCTCTTCCATGAAGGGTATGTCTTYCTTAATACAGACTTTCCCCCTGGTCTCTGGGACCTGGGATAACTGAAGGCTGGTCTTGCTAGTAAGAATTGAGGCAAAGAAGGCATTCAGTACCGCAGCCTTTTCCAGGTCCGGTGTAACTAGGTCCCCTGCCTCATTCAGCAGGGGATCCACATTTTCCCTAGCCTTCCTTTTGTCACCTGTGTACTTATAGAAGCCCTTCTTGTTGTCTTTGACATTAAGCCATTTTTTCCATGTTGCACTTTATGTAACCCAGTACAAGAATGCAACAGTTAAGCATCAACATAAGATCAGTACATACATGCTTAATATACACCTCACATAAAATCAACATGAATATCCAGTGCCACCGGAAACAAACAATGGCTTCAGTCTTGGCAGGCAAAAGAATTTTAACAAAAACAAAGGGAAGATACCTCATTCTTTGCTTCTCCCTACAAAATGAAATTACTGTGGATGGAAATGATCTATTACTTTCTTTTTAACRGTTTTCAGTAGCATTGCAAAAGGTCTTGATAGAGGTGCATTTTGGTATCCTAAAAATTTGATCAACTGTCTATATATTTTTTGTCACAAGGACTGTTACTACTTAAAGTCTTTTCCATTTTGATTAATTTATCAGTATTTCCATAGAGCCAGGATTTCACCTGTTACAAACGACGATTGCTAATGACTATAACTCAAAACCATGTGAACTTAAGTAAATGTTCTATGGTATATTAAGAATGTTCAAGTTAAATTTTATCTTTCTGATGAAGAAATCTGTTTCTGAAGGTTTTATTCTTAGAAAATTAAAAGTAAATAGTATTAAAGTGTTGCATAATTTTGTTCTTAAAAATGTAATGTGCGTGCTATTTGTCATTATTGTCAGCAAAAATGGATTTGAATCCTCAGCTATTTGTTCTACTTTATACTATTTTTAGTGAGTAGTAGGATTTTGGTAAAACTAACTTAAATAAAGCTATAAATTATATTTTTAATAAAACATTTTGATGAATACCTGAGTTAAAAATGTTTTCTTAAAAATGCAAATTACAGCTTTATTTAAATCTCAGTCTTCTAGACTATGTTAACACTGATTCAGAAGGCAAGTACACTTATACTTTTGTTTGGCAAAACTGGTTTAAAAAAAGGATCTATATAGCATTCAGAATATTTTTTCTTTTTTTTTACGGTGTGCAAAGATTTAGTGTTTCCGTTACAATTCAATATTTCAAGATAGATTTTTTTTTTTTTTTTTGCATTCAAAATAAAATACATATGGTCAAAAGAGTTTTAAAAAGAAATAAAAAGCCTTTAGCAGCTGGGGAAAGACCAAAATAATGAGCTGAAGTTTTAGCTAAAGGTAGCTAAAAGATTTGTAAGAACAATTTGATAAAGTTTTGAAAAGCTGAAGTGAAAATTCAGGAAAGAAGTTAGCCAATTTGTTTTTATGTATAAGTCCAGGTGCCATTGTTATCTCCTCCTTTTCTACTTTGGCTCCTATTTCAAAACCATTATAGATAAAAATGGAAAATACATATATATTACAGGTACTGGTAATAACCACTCTACATGCACTACCAAGTACTTAGGCTTACTAAAATGCACCCTTTGTCTAACACAAGAGGCACAATGTGCTTAATTCCATAAAGAATTCAACAACTTACAGTCAGGGTAGATGTTTAAGAGCATGCAGGCACCTGAGCAAAGTTACACAAGTGTTCTCTAAACTTCTGCTGTTGTATATGCACAGGACTCCCATTTTGACTATGCTGAACTTCTGGAGCTCATCACATGCCTAGAAGCCCTCAGTTCTGAGAAGATTAGTTAGAACTCCTGAAGGCTCAATTTTGTGTGTATATTTAGAGTATAGTTAATATACATTGACTGCTTTGACCACTGTTATTTAAAACATCAGCAATGACATGAGAAAGAGTGGATGCTCTCTGTAATGTAGCAGTTACAGGACTTGTTCAGGGAAGGAGAAAATGCTTCTTCAGTAGCTAAGTGCTTGAAATGCTGAGGGATAATGTGCCTAATTACTTTTTAAAATCTGGACATTAGTACAAAACAGGCTACCATGTTCATTCTCAGAGGCAAACTCCAATAAAGCTTCAACAGAGCAGGGATTGAAGTTCATTCTTTTACAGTAAAGTTTCACTCATTTCTTAATTGCTAATTTTCAGCTGCCAAAAGGTATAAGCAACAGGATTGAGAAAGCTCATTCGTCTTGAACATAAATAGATAGCGAATTTTAAAATTACTTAATCTAGGTTGTTGACTGGCGAGAAGAGATAGCTTACCATGGAGTGTATCTCATGGTTTCTTCTCTCAACACTCTACCTCAGCATACCCCATTCTTTTGGTGCTGGAGTTTCTTCTGCAGAAAAAAAAAAAAAAAGACCAGTTTCTGATGAAGTGGCTCCTGCACTCCTGTAGTTTATAGCCTGAAATATTAAGATAGCCCGAAGTTGGTACTAATTGATGGTGTACCCACTACAGACATTTTTTTCTTGTCTACCTAAGATGTAGTGCATACAGACTTCTACTTCAGAAAAACTCAGTATCTTGATAAAGAATAAAGCTAAAATGTAATATGAAATTAAAAGTACGGTTAAGTATCCAAAACCAGACTGATGTTTATAACAAGTCATTTTTCCTCTGCTAAACTGCTCTGAAAATGAAATATGCCTCTTTTGTGGTTTATGGTGTTACCAGCAAGATTGGTGGCGGAGATGATTCTCCAGGCACCAAAAATACATGCAGATCTCTACAGATGTCCCTAATAAAAAACTTAACTTGCATTTGGTCCAAGCTGTCATGACTCCATTGATGTAGGTTGTCATTTGGTAGAGCTCTTAAAATATTCTTATCCCACTATTCAGAGTCATTTTTCTAAAACTGAGAAAGATATATGGAAAAGGAGAATTTAGATACTGTATCTATCACTCAAAAAGCCATAGAACATGTAAATGAGGCAAATTTTGTTGAGAGTATTCTATCTTTTTTTAAACATGTTGGTCTAGTTGAAAAAGGCAGACAAGTTTTTGAACATAAAAGCCCTTTTTCAGGTCTAAAACAGAAGCTGCAAATGTTGCTACTGCAACATGGCAAATACATGAAGGATGTCAAAACATATACATTTAATTTGCTATTACTCAATCTTAACTGAAATCTTCATCTTAAGCACAGTAGTCCAATTTAAAGTTGATAGGTGACTCAAGTGCCTAATCTATTGGCCCTTTCTTATATTTAGTAAAGTTTTTATAACTGCATCAACTGTTGAAGGGAACAGATTTAGACTCCTACAAAGAGAGGGAAATGCACAGTCTATTTCTAATATCCAGTGTTTAATGTAAACTGCACAATGCAGTATAAGATATATGTCCTGTTTTATGAGAAGTAATCTGAAATGTGTGATTCCAGCGTAGGCAAAAGTGAATCTTATTTATTTAGAAGTGGCAGCACCGTTGGGTGGGTCTCCTAAAGTTCTTGTGGGTTTGACTTCATATTTTCCTTTATATCCACCCCCTGAGCTTCTGCCAAGCCTACCATGCTTCATTTCAGTCTCTCTCTTTGTACCTACTAATTAAGGTCTTTCAATGTGTGTATGAATTATACAATCAAATATGACCTCACAGGCAGCTTTAAAGAAGTAAATGGCTGCAAATAGTAGCTGAAAATTATTTTTTTCTCTTTTGAGACATACAAGCTGTCATACATAAAATGTAAAATATTTCTGCAATAATATTGGTATCAGAACATGATAAAAACTTGGTTGTATCAATAGATACAATACTTCATTCCTCACTGCTGATATCTGCAAACATTTTGTTCATGCTAAGTAGCCTCTAACTGTGCCCTTAGCTCCTCTGCTCCCACTTTGAATTTGATAACTCTGCTGCCCATTGGCTCTTTAAAGAAAATATACAAGCATAACTAGGTAACATAAAAGTAGGCACACTGTAAATCATTAATGCTAGTGCAGACATTCTACAGCATCTTGAAGCCATACCATGTAATCTGAGAAATTATAAGAATCCATAACTAACAGAAACAGAATCAGACCAAAATGGTCCCGTTAACTGAGTATAACACATCTTAGGAAAATACATGCTCTATCAGGTGAAGGTGATGACGGTATATTAAGTTGCTATTAACAGTTTTCTTTCATCCTGTAATTCTCACTAGCATTGTGCTTTGCAACATTTGACAGGTAGACAAACTAATATACTAATTTTCCAGAAGAGGAAAATGAGGGAAAGAGATTTCAATAGTTTCAGTCTTTTCACATTGAGTTCACTCTAAGGTTCAACCTGGTATCAGACTTACCACATGTCGGTAAGGAGCCTAAAATTGCATTTCTGACTATCACTAGGCATTAAAGTTCAAGTGGCTTTTGTTGCAAAAGTAAAGCTATTAAAAACATACAGCTGGGTTAATATGAATAATATTTTTCTTACCTGTACTGTTACCTGAGATTTCTTAAAGTAATGAAACTGAAGAAAGTCAACATGATTAAATTCAGCTGTCATATCCCGTTTGGAGTTTCGTTGTTGTTCTGTGATCTTGGACAATCTTAAAATAGTCAATTTCACCTTGTTTTAAATTAAGTTTATACTTCATTTAACCTTTGTTTTTGAAATACAGTTCAATATTTACCTTACTACTCCTGCAGAGGAATATTAATTAATATAAAAACCTACTCCTAATGGGATTCTTGTAAGTGGTTGGGTTTTGGGGGKTTTTTTTGGAAAAACTTTAAAAAATTGACTTTTACAAAGTTTGCATTGTATGTAACATTTCATTTTTTGTTCTTTTATTTTAGTAATCTTAAAGCAATCCCAGTTTTAGTGATCACATAACCTCTAACAATATTCATTGCAGTAGAAATGGTACTTGTCCTTGATTCGTGTCTGACATACTCCTGTACAAGTTTGTTCTTTGCTGTTAGGCATTTGCAGTGTTTAATTTAGTGGTGGTTTCTCTTCTGTTTATAAGTTATTTAAACATATATGGAATAGTTTGTCTTGTCAATCAATTAATTTTATGTGGATAAAATGATGCCTAAGTAAATGACCCATGCACCAGTTAATTCAAGGGTTTGCACAGTAGAAATTTTCACTTGTGGAGTGCAGTCTGACCTGCCTAGGTCAATGTTCGGTACCACAATAAACATGCTCATAATCTCAAGAAACTGTTCATCTTACCCTCTTCCTCCCCTGTAAATAAACAAAGAAACTCCAGAGCCAGAGAAATTAAATTATGCCAATGTTTCAGTTAGTTCATTGAGTCTGAATATTCTGGTTTTCCTTTGAGGCTTTTAACTTTCCCAGAGACTATGTTTTGCAGTTCAACACTGCAGGGGTACCATGAGCAACCTTGTTTTATGTCTTTCCCATTTTTGAATTGCAATCTAATGAAGGTAGCCATATGTAATACACATGCTTTTCATTAAGAATTTAGCTGAGCTTTACAGTGGGGAAGTATTTGTTGTATATTGGTTTGGGGTTTGTTTTCCTATTTTTAAGTATTTATTCTTTGTTGATTCATTATTCCCAAGCTCTGTTAAATCTACTTTTTTCCATTCTGAACAGATGGCTATGATATCTTGAGGAATCCTGGTAAAGATGTAATGAATTATGCTTACATGCAAACACTTCTAATACCTTAGTTCTATTAAAAGACTTACCAAATAATTTGTCTTTAGTTTCATTTGGTACTGTCCACAGTTCCCTTTTTCTTATTTGATAATAAATGGAAATACCTAATAGCACGAACAGGTTGGCAGTCTTCATAAGCATGAAGACTCACAATTCACTCTAGCTGCCATCTTCAGAATCAGAGCTTTCCTTGAGCCAAGGGGAATTTTTGCTCCTATTGATTTCACTGGAAGAGTTGGCAATTCTTGTCCGATAGAGCACTTAGTAGGAATGGAAAGACAAAGTCTTCTACTGTGAAAATGTAGTTTCTGCGAAACAGATATGTGGACAGATGCCTTTCTCATCAGAATACATGGTCTGAATAGCTATTCCCAAGAGCTTGTTTTTGTTAACAGCCTTAATGTTCCTCCCTCAGAACAGCTCAACTTGCAACTTTAATTCTTCTCTCCTGGAGAGTTGTTTCCAACTCTTTCTGCAGGTTAAACTGGAAGCCTCTGGCATGAGGGCTGCTGGAACGCCCTTGGAGCTCTCATACCAGGACCAAAATCTGGTTACAAGGTTGGGTTGTGAGGAGACACTGTGATTCTGCTTTCTGACAGAGAAGATATCAATTTCATGCTATTGCTTGACAGATTTTTCCAGACTTAACTGAAGAGCAACGTAAATGTTTTCTGTGGATTTCACGCATTAAACTTTAGGAAGGTCTTCTCYCTCTGAGCAATAAACCCTTTTTCAACAAACAAACTAAAAAAAAAAAAAGGTGACCAGACTCAGCACTCTGGAAGTGCCATTTCCAGTTTGAGCACTCTTGAAATCTTTATGAAAAAACACTAAAATAAAATCCTTAAAAATTGTCCAGTATTTATAAACTGGGATCACTAAAGCAAGCTGCAATAGGATTTGTGGGTGTTGGATACATTTAAAAATCAGCATAGTCATTTAAATATGTAAAACCATGTTTGATCACTTGTGGCAACAAAATAAGGTCTAAGTTTATACACTTGCATGCTCTTACCTACTCAGATATAGTCCTTCAGTAATCCCAGTGGATACTATTTAACTTAAAAATAGCATTCAGCCCTGTAATTTCTCTGCTGGCAGTTGAGCATCCAGTGCCACATTATACCCTACATGTTACTTTAACTTATTTTCCTAATTAAAGTTTGTGAGGCACTAAACAGTTGTTGTTTAGGATGGCTGTAAATAGCGTTTTTATATGTAACAGCATAGAATAAATGATCTCTAAATTAGTTAGTGATAGAATAGGGTGCATAATATCTGCCAGGGGCTTTGCTGATAGGCAGGCTTCTACCTGCTGTAGGCATACAACTGAGTCTTGAAGTCACTTTGATCTCTTCGTGTCACCACTTTGATCTCTTCATGTCACCTCAAAAAATAATCAGCCACAACCAAAAGCCTTATTACATTTTTGCTCAGTGTATTTTGAATTATTACTGATTTCAAGAGTTTAGCCCTTTATCAATACTACAGCAAGCTTTCTATTTCTTGGTCATTTCAGATCTTGTTCCTCTCGTTCATAGCTTGTGAGCTGTCATTGTCATTCTGCTTTCTGACTTACCCAAGTTCAGTGGGACAGCTGTAATTTGCACATTTTACGAGAGGAGCCTGTTGAACTGAAACTTTTTGCTTAATGTGAAAGTTGGTGGAGTGCACTGGATAGGAGTACAGACTGAAATCAAACCTTCAATGAGAACATTCTTAAACATTCAAATTCAGGATGTGGATCAAACCTGAATTTTCATAAAATTTCAGCTGTCTGAATTTGCTGTAAATTTCACATTGTGAGTTGGGCGTATTTGTGAGTGTTTTAATATTAAAGCCAATTTACACAACCTAGCAGGAAAGGTATAATTAAATTAAGTTGATACAAAATTTATCACTTTTTAATGCAACCCTGTCAACTGGGGTTTCATGAATATGATTGCAAGAAGATTTTACGCTTTTTCCGATGAACTGAATTATTTTTATAGTAATGATTATTCCAGTTCACATTGTAATGACTTGATGACATGTGTTTCCTGGTTCTCATCCTGTAGGATATGATGATTCTTCCTTAGATAAGGATTTTCAAATATTTATTTTGTAACACTGTGCCACAGTATTAAAGTAGGAGAGGAGAAATTGTTTGGCCTGTAAGAGTAAAAGAAATTGTTTTCTACAAGTCTAACAGTTTTAGCTGAACTGTTCAACTGCCATGCCAAAAATGTGTTATCAACAATGGTTTCTTCTCTCAGTTCTGCTTTTATTCATGTCATGTATGTATTGCTATACATAGGTTTCAATTTACAGCTAGAGAAAAACAGAAATTCAATAGCACCTTGTTTTAGAAGAACATATAGCTTATTTGTTTGAATTAGGCCCAGGAGAAACAGCATGCCAATACTGTTAGTGCACCTTTGCTCTTGGAGGCCATTTGAAAGAAGGTAAAGCTACTTTATGAAATTATAGATTATTTAAGGAAATGTAAACAACATGATTGAAGATACAACATCAACCATGGAGAAGGAATAATCTTTGTTACTGAGCAGAATGAAAATACATCCACTCCACCAAGCTTCCAATGTTTCTTGCAGTCTTTTACTAGTATTAACATTGCTGTATTCCCTTATTATCATCCTAAATGTCTCTGTCATTACCCACAGCCTGCAATGTTCTTCTGTAGCTGTTTTATGCTCATATTATGCTGAGGTATAATCTTAATGGTCRTTTTTAAGCTCCTTTCCTTAGATACCATTTTCAGAATGTGATTGTTTACTACTTCATATATTTCTGTATTTTATTAAAATGGACTGTAGAAACCAGAAAATTTCCCCTTCCCAAGAGTTCTGGGGATCTATTTTTGCGTGTTTTGTTTGGCTGTACAAATCTGCTGCCTCCTAATGTAGTGCTGGAAAATGATTATCAGATTACCTTTAATTTTGGTTGATGCATTTCTGCCAGGCAGAAGCAATAATCACTGTAATAGTTTTGTTTTCCAAACTTACTTCTACTGTTTTTACTTCTACTCTCAAAGGCAGCACATTGCCAGAAGGGTTAAATACTTTACATTGCAGTGTTACGTATGAGTAAGGGTGTTTCATTGTTTATTTTAGGCTTAGCCATGAATTTCATCCAGGTTTTCTGCGCTTAATACAAACTTTTTCTGCAACAAAAGCAATTCTGGAGGGTCAATTCAGGCTGCATATTAAAATTAGCATTAGTGATGGGATGAATGTGCTATAAAATTCTGCTTGCAAAGCTGCCTGTTTTTCTTCAAGGCAAGGATGAAACATGAACATTATATTCTCAGGTCATCATCACAGAAAAATATATTTTCCTAAATCCTCTTGCTCCTTTGGATCACACAGCAGTAAAGACTGCACTGTATCTTTCTTTGATTTTCTTATTCAGAAAGGGTGGAGCATTTCTGCATGCTTTGCCATTCAAACATTCCTGGTGGTTCTATTTTCAACTCAGAATTTTTGAATTAGTAACAGATGTGCTGATTCTTTTGACTGAAACAGAGGGCAAATTTTTCTACTCTATTTTGAATAAAGTTTTTTAAACTTTTACTTATTATTGAACCCTGAGTGCTAGTTTTTGTTACCAACCTTCACTGTAAACAGTATCTTACACCAGAGAAATCTCACTGAAGTCAGTGGGGAGTAATCCTGATATTATAAGTATGATGAGGGGCAGCAGAACATATTTGGAGTGACTATAAAATACAGCTTACGGAGCTAGACCCCAATAAGGTGTAGCATCCCAGTATTGCTTATCTCAGCCTGTTTGGGTATGTTTTGTTAATGTGTCATCCCCAGTTACAACAAAATTGCAAAGCAGGTAGCCCAGAAAATAATTGACATACATACATACATATGTTATTGTTAATGCTGGTCCATTGGCACAAAACATATAGAAAACTCTTGCATAGCAGAACTCCCAGGAAACTTTATAGCCCTTGTGTACAATGGATTCGAGGGTCTCGATACCTCTGAAGCAGGAAGGAAGGCTTGTGAGTAGAACAGAAGAAAGACTCTAGAGGAGAAAAAAAAATAAGGAGAAACAAATTCCAATTTAAGGAATATAATTTTGAGGTTTAAGTTGCAACCATGAGGTTGAATTAGAGGTGGAGCTATTTTGCATTTTTCACACAGTTTGAGTGTGAGATTCCTCCCCCTTTCTGCTCCTGAACTATCTTCATTACTGCGATTTATTTAAGGGCAAGTCTCACTCTTTCTCCTTGCTTATTTATTGACATATATGTACTCGTGATAACACAGATGCTGGTGTAATCTTTCATTCTCCTTAAGCCTTTGAATTTTTTTATTCATGATAATACAGATGCATGATTTCTTACTTGGATCTGTAGATCATCTAGCAGTGAGAACTGATAAAGAATACAGACTTTTCCATAGTGATTTTTAAAAAGATTTGAAGGCCAAATAGGTCTTGACCTTCTGATGCACAATAGGAAACAAACACTGTATGGAAAATGTAAAAGGCAGGAACCAGCCATTTTTGTAGGTACAGTACCTGCTTCACTTAAAAGGGGATGAAAAACATTCACTAAGAGGGATGAAACGTACACATAATTAAAAGAAGTCTGAATTTTTTCTTTCAAGAATACTGCATATATTCAAGGTATGTTTAGGGGCCAATATGAAACAGGGATGAAAGAAATACAGAAGCAAATTGCAGTTTGCTGTTGTGAAAATACCTCTGGCTCACACTTAAGTATATTTCACATATTGTAAATTTTCAAAGTTTGGTTTTACTTATGAACATTTTAAGTTGTCTTGAGAAATTATACATCCCAAACATTCAGACTTTAGAGAAGTGAAGTGAAACAAAATTAATTTGTCAGATAAGAGAAATCTTTTGTCAGAAATGYTTTCCCATTGGTGGAACACTAAACTTAGTCTTCTGGGTGCTTTAAGATCCCTGGGCTGACTTGCTATATTTGTCTAAACAGAAGTTAAATAAATGCAAAATGTCTGTCTTTTGATGACTCTGAAGTAATTCCCTTTTTTTTTTCTTGGGGCAGAAGGAAAGATGTCACTTGGATGTCAGGAAGCTTTTGAAGTTTTCAAGCAGGACCGTGCTGACAGTATAACCATTGAGGACAACAAACAGCTGCTAAAACAGAGGTGAGTGTCACAGCAAGATACAGCTAGAGGCAGACATCTGAGAGTTCATTATGAGTCTGGGTGGGAATGTGTAATTTTACACCAGACATCCCAGGCTTCTATTGAGAACTTGGTACAGAAACTTAGCCATATCTTACTGGGGATATTTCATATTCAGAAGGCACTGAGTGGTGACAGAATAAAAGTCTGGATAGAATAGGAAAGTGGCATGAGGAATCTTAGTGCATCTTTCCTCTGGTTTTATTCATCTTATCTTCATAGCCATGTTGAAGCAATGTGGTAAATGGCATTCATGATCATGAATTATCTAGAGGAAGTAAGATCCATGTGACTGAATCAATTACTGCAATTTCCATTGTCAAAAATGCTTTACTGGCCTCGGCACTGAGTTGGACAGTAAGCTAGGAGATGTTTAACATATGCTTTTGTCTGTTGTTCCTAACTTGTTTGCCAAGTGATTTTAGCTTCTCTCTGCCAGTTTTGCACTCAAAACCAGAAATAATACTTTTCTTCTCCACATTTATTGTTAATGCTGGCAAAACACTTCAAAATCTTCCGAAGAAGATGGTGAGAATGGCAAAGCATTGAAAACATGAATTTTCATAAAGCAGATTTTAAACATCTCAGAAATTGAACCACCAACACTTGTCCATGTTGATTGGATAACAGTACTGTTTCAGTGTCAGTTTTTCAAGTGTTAATCCTCCTTGTACTGCAAGAGAAATACAAGGTTTTGAGATTGGAGTTGCCAAAAGCAGATCTCTCAATCTACCCTTGTAACTAACATTTCCCCTAACAGKTTTTTTTTTTCTCTTTTTCCTTTTTTTTTTGTCCTGGGGTTTTCTCCTTCTCCAGGTTTCTCCTGCTTGCTTCTGCTTTCTTACTAACGCAATTTYCCCACTCAATGGGCATGAAAGACATTGTTTTCAGTGTCACTGAGTCTTACACTCATTTACTTCAGTGAAATGGAGGCAAGAAATGATCTCCACATTTCTGTGACTAATTCAAAATCTTGCTATTTATCACTTTTCTGAACTGGTTAACTTTCTACCTGGGTCTATAACTTAGCCACAGGGACACAAATTGCCAAGGTATTAGATGTATGTAAGATTTTATCCATGTAAATTGGACGTTTAGTAATGCTTTCTTTGATCAATATATCAGATGATGGCACATCACTGCATCATCACTGCATAAATGATTACACTGCAATCACTTTTGGTGTTGCTGTCTATTGAGCAGAACACATCATGGTCACAGCATGATAATGGGAGCAATACAGTTCTGAGCCATGCCCTGAATTTCCTCTAGTTAATCACAATTCTTCCATATTTTCTCTGTTTGTTATTACTCTGAAGCAAACCGGTATTTCCTTCTGGTTTCAGAACATGTAATAGAGATGGCAGAACCCACAAAGTTTGACATCAGATTTGCTTTCCCTAAAGAATAAAGAGATTCAGACTAATGCCTTGGGTAACCCCTCTCATGCATCAGCTGATTGCTGAAATCGGTGCTAGTGTCAATGTCGATACCCTGGAGCAAGACAGTTTTCCCCTGCCATTTGCAGTCATTTTTAGCAAAGGTGCCTATAGCTCCAAGTTTACTGAGTTCATTAAAATGGATTTATATCAAGTCCAGTCTGTAATTTGGAATGCAGCCTCTGAACTACCAGTTACACAAAAGCTCTGTTACCCAGCCAGTGTTCAAATTGCACAGGAAGAAGTGTGTGGACACCACATGTTTAAAGGTTACCATAACTTCCCTTTATATGTAGGCCTCTCATGTTAATAATTTTGTTTATAGTTGCATAACCACTTCTGTCATACCACAAACAGTATTTGGTTCACAAATTACTTATTTTTAGCTGTCTTCTTTTTTCCTTTGGGTATTTTGGGTAGATTTTCTTGGCTTGCTAATTATATCATTCTTATATTAATTGAATGGTGAACTGTCAGTAAGCCTAGTTGGAAGTTTGACTGTGAAGGTCGCAACTGTTGCTTGGGCTGTGAAATTATTCCTATAGATGTGAATATACATAGTCATACATATACAATATACATATCTTTTTCTGTAACTACCTGTGTATAAACAATCAAATGTAATCAGTTGATTAAATCAAATACTGAAATGCATCTGTCTTGTTTTTAAAAAATATATAAAAGAAATGCTGTTTTTAACATAAAACTTCTTACCTATTACTTCAGAGCTCTTTACAGGGGCAGTAGCTCAGTACTGTAACTCAGTACCATCTCTGGATTTAAAAAGTGGGGAAACTTACATAGTTAAGGATAATTTCTCTCTGAAGCTCATTTACTGACTTACCGTTCAAGTGAAAGACAATAGATTCAAGCTATCCTATTAGGACAGTTGCTTATGGGAAGTGGTTCTGTAAGATAGAAAAGGTGATCTTATACAGCTTAGTTTGCAGTTAATACAAAGCAAATCTTTTTCATTTTTCTTCTGTACATTAGTAACTGCTGCCCTGCTTAAAAAAATCTGTGTTTATGCCCAGACAGAATCAGATTTCTGCAATTTGGACTTCCTATACTTGACTTCCAGAGAACTTAATAATATCCTGTTTCTCAATGCAACCATATTCTCTTAGCATTGTTTCTCTGAGAAGGAGAAAAAGGCATCTCATTTTCTGGTGAAATATACTACCAAGAAATCTTCCCAGCTGAGCCACTCCAATGTAATAATACATGCTGCACGAAGCTTTTAAATCCCATCCTATTCAATATTTCCAGTAGTAAAATTCTACTGAGCTTACAGATGTGATGTAAATGTAGTTTCCATTTTGTTGTTCTCCATTAATTTTTTCCACTTTCTTCWTTTCTTGCTTTCTGGGTTTCAGCTGGTTAGCAACTAACTTGTTTTTTCAGTACCTATGGATGAGTTTCATGGAAAGGATGAGTTTCACTTAGGTCACTTGTTGTTGTAATTTCTAATAATTAAACATTAGTGAATGTTCATTTAATTCACTAAATGTCTCCAATCCCTCATTAGACAGCCTCTGAGTTTGTCTTGGTTTACATTATGAGTTAGAGATTTGTTTTTCAAAATGTTTATTTTTTAATTACTGGCTTTTGCATTCAAAGAGTGAAATCTTTGCAAAAACACTTGTTCCACTAAAATTAGTGGCTTAAATARCTTTGGGGTGTCATCATGGAGTATTTATCTTGTGGGTAATAGAAGCCATGATTTGGCAACTTCAGCCTTTCCACGGAGTGGTGTCCATGTAGAATACACATGAACTCTTTTCAGCTAACAATTGTTCACTCATCACTATTCATAGCAATATCATCTTTATGCTAGATAATATCACCTTTTTATTAGAGGATTATCAGAAATAGCCTTTTCCCTTTCAATATTAGAGGCAAATCTTATGTCTTTATCTGGTTTATTTTGTTTTAATATGATTCATAGTCACAGATGGAATTTGTTTGACTGTCATAAATTAATGCTAAATTTCAGTTTATGTTATTGTGCCAGTTTATAAACTGTGGTGTTTGAGAAACAGATGCATGGCCCATTCAACTATTGGCATTAACCTACGAATAAGGGCTGGACAGATAGGTGGCTTCAACTTGTCCGTCTAAATCTCTCTGTGAACATGAATCAGAGTCAACAGTCAACACGAGATTTGCCTCAGGAATTACTAAGTAATTGATGAACTTAGTATTTGGCTCATGGGACCTGAGGGAAGGAAAGAGAGAGGTACTTTGGGGTGTTTCCCTTTGATCTTTACACAATCTGCAAGGCCTGCTTGGGTGCTCTAAGTCAACACCAGAGGAAAAAGCTTATATAAACATCTCACAGATGCTTCAGAGGCTTCTGCCTTCTTTATGTAAGAAACAGTAAGTGCTGAGGAACCCTCCAGCTTCAGTCATTTAGCCATATTGAATCCAGCCTTAAAAGCAAATGTTCGTGAGCAGATACGAATGTGGGCACCTGAAATTCTAACTTGTTCCAGTTTTACAGGGAAATGGACTAATTGAGAAGGGGCAATTTTCCAAACCCCGACTTCCCAGGGGAAARTCGTATTTCTTGACTCTGTTTTGCCATTATTTGAGTTAGACAGAAATACAATTTGTGGATTCCTCAGTTACTTTGGCTAGACCAAGACTCTTCCAGATCAGCTGAAGGCTTGCTTAACAAGTATTACAGTTCTGTCTCCACATTCAGCAAGGTTCAACTTGTACACATCCAAGTAACAATTCAGAATTTCACATCAAGCCTAATGTCCTACAATAAATGTCACAATACAACAAATTATCCTTCTACATTTTAAACTATTACTATTCGGATCATTAGAGTGGATATTTCCTTGAACAAGCCTCAGTTCTCTCAGAGACTCTTCAAACTTTGCCACTATACATTGAATTGACTGTCATTTTTTTTACAGAAGAATATACTTGGCATTTGAAAGCCTGATATGTGTGCCTAAACAGTTTTATATAGTACTGAGTTAAATAAGTGTAAGAGAATAATTATGACAGCAACTGCTGTAAAAGATCAGAAAACTGACAGAAAAAAGCACAAAAGGAGAAGGCATCAAGTTCTAGCAGACTGTAAGCAATATAGAGAATATAAGTGAATTTGCAAGGCTCTGTAGGCAGCTGTTTTTTAAGGATATTCTTAGATATGACACATTTCCTAAGGAGCAAGACATACAGTGAGCAGGATGCTTAATAACACTGAAGTGAGCATCACTGCAACACCATGTTGCAAGCTAAAAAGGAAACTTCTGATCATTAGAATATTTTACATACCATGTGAAGATTTGATTATTTGAATATATAATGAGGAAATGGTCAGTGAATTAATTTAGAAACATACCTGGTGGGAATTTCACATTTAAAAAAATCTCATTTCCATTTTTGATATGAGGTCAAGCTATTTGCATACTACAAAAAGGGAGTTTCCAAAGCCTGATTCATTGATTTGTTTCTATCCTTCTCAGCCTGCTTCTTGCTTGTTATTTGCATATCTTCATGTGGCTAGCTTTGGCTTGTGTTGGTATTTGAGCAATATCTGAATATCATCTGAAAGTCTGCATTCACGTAAGGACTGTCTGTAGAAGAACAGAATAATTTAGTTTTGTCACACTTTCTTATATTTCTGTTTGAGAGATTTCTTAGTGACTGGGATGTACATTTTCACACAGCACAAACAGTGATCAGCAGCAATATGCAAATTACGCTGAAATTTGAAAATTCATGGTGAGCAGAAGTTCTAATACTTTCAAACATTTTGTTTTGATTTTGCTTGATTTTTTTTCTTTTACTTTGATATAGCTGTATGTTAAAATATTGCAAGTAATGTACTGTATTAAAATTAATATTGTAGTGTAATATGAATACTTAAGAGAATCCAATCATTAGAATTGAAATAATATAATTTTTAAAAGTTAGAAAGTCAAATTAATTTRTTTTGTCTGCCTAGTAAACCTATGTGCTGCATAGTTTCTTTCAGAAATGGTTTCTTTTAGACCAGGCAATCTTTTCTGATGGAAAATTGTTTCCAACTGGTTCTACTTACAAATCAAAACGAGTAATTCTGTATTTTATTGTGAACAACTAGCTTAACTAGTTGTTCTTTAGAATAATTCTGTATCACTATGCTTGCATTGACAGGTTTATCGAAGCTAAATGCCTTGGAGAAAAATTAAATGAAGTGAGAAATAAAATAAGTGAGTACATTTTAGCTTAATTTTACCTTTTAGCTGATAAACTCACAGCATTCAGAGGGTATGGGAAGAGATTCTAGTTTCTAAAACGAAAGAGTCAATGCATTACTAAGGTTTCCAATAGGGTAAATTGTTAGCTGATGATAGCAGTAATAATTTTATGTACCAGTTTTGATTATTTCAAATACCATAATGTGAAAAACAGCTTCCTTTTTTACCTGACAGGATGTCTGAAATTTGTCAAAAGGAGAAGTTAAGGTATTAACATTGGATTTTCTGAATTTTATTTTGGGATAAAAGGATCCAAAAACTTCATTTCAAGTTGTGATATCTATGGATTAAGGATTGTATTTATCTATAAATTAATATAGCTTCTGATAAAAGAAGATTTCATTGCTGAATTACTCCTCTGCACTTCCTTTGTACAGATTAATCACAGCAATTCTGAGGTGTGCCTCAGTTTGGTAGGGGTTTTCATCACTTTTTGCTTTAGGGCCCCAACAGCATATGCTTGGCTTCCAGCTTCAGATTGTTCAAAGCCAAAAATCACCTATACATTCAACCCCAAGCTAGGTCTTATCTGATCCTCCTAGCAGCCTCTGATGCTCCTAGTTGATTTCTGAGTTGATTCCAAGCCTGTAGCTTCTTTCCTAAAAATTGACTATCCGGGCTATCTGTCAGATGTGAAACACAGTTTTGTCATCTATCCCTGAAGTCCTTGGAGATGAGGTCCATGTCCTCCTGTATGCACACATTCAGGTGAACCAAGTCTCTTCAAACTACCAGATACAGGCTGTGAGGGACTAGATTTAAAGGTAATCTGGCATCCAAGTGCAATGGTGTAGACCTTGCTCTCACTTTCTATCTCCTTCCTCTTTGGGTGGCACCAGCACGGACATGGACAATGAAGCCATTATCATCACTTCTTGTCTTATAACAGCAGTTGACTTCTGGGAAAGGAGAAAAATCTCATGGCACTCCTGACAAGTGCCCTGTACTCTCACCATAGCCATGATTATAGTCTCTATGATTATGAATGGTAGCTACTGCCAGATTCCCCTCCCAATCACCTTCGGGTACACCACAGATCCCTCAGAGTTATTATGCAGTATATTTAAAGCTATGTCAGCTTTGAGGAAAGCCTCAACCATGTTGGCAATGTGTTTTCAAACCACAGCACAAAGGATGTTTGGAAGGGATCCAGAACTAGAGACATCAGGTGCTGAGCCCTGCTGCAGCAGTCTTCTGAACACTGGGTTATTTCTATGAGACATGACACTTGAATCAACCTGCCTTCTCTCAGTAGGCTCATTTGTCTCCTTCAGACTGGCCAGGACATAAAAGTCAGTATAGAACTTGTGCATTGATATCCACAGATTGGCCCATGCAAGTAGAATTTCAATATCCACCCTGCAACTATTGGTCTCTTCAGTGTCCATATAAGCTCTCTTAGATCCTGCCAAGTAGGCTTTTTCCCCTGGTAAACTCGGAAAAGCAGGTTAAACCTACTGTGGAGGACAATGCATGTTATTCTCCAAGTAACAGGAAGCACCTCCAAGGTGAATAATGCCTGCAGCTTTTGGGCAGTGGTAAGCACAGGTGTGAACACGAGCCATCACATCAGGATACAACCTCTTTTTCTCTGCTGCCATCTTGAAGTCCACATTGTCCTGATTTACTTCTATCATCTCCTAGATTTACTCATCTGTGATAAGCCCAAGAGATTTCTTGGCCTAAATGAGGTAGAGCCAAAGTCAGCACTGAGTGCCAAACTTCTTTCTTTTGCTGAAGCTGAAATTCTTTTTGGAGCGGGCATAGTGAACATCTTTCTCAGTGCCTGGGGCTACGCGTTGTTCTGCTTGAAGACAGGAGCCTAGCAGCCACCTTACATGTACCTTATATCTGTTGCAAATGTCTTAGGGGGAGAACAAATGTTTGGAGGGTGTGGGAGACTGTACAAGAAGTGATGGGACACATGCCAGTCCTGAAGGTACCACTTGTAGTGTCATGCTGGGACAAGACTTKTGTGGTCTCGAAGTCCCCTGAGATTTGCAGGAGTCTACCGTGGCAGTTTTCAGAAATAATGTAACAAAGCAATGTAGATGTAGCCTCTCAAGACTCTGTTTCCATGGATCCCAGCAAATTCTAAAAGAAATCCTTGGTTTGGACTGAATCGCTGTGGGTTTTTCCCCAGTAAGTTAGGCAAAACTTCTGATAGCTATAGTGCAGTAGAATATGGATTTTGCTGCAATTAAAAGCATCTGTTTTAAAATTTGGTTTTGTTTAAGTTCTTCAGTGTTAGAAGTGAAACAGTGAAGTACATTTGGGGAATATGAACAATACAAAAATCTGAGTGCATAATCATATATATATGTAACCTAAAAAACCAAACTGATCCCTTGAACAAAACAAGCAGCTGTATAACAAATCAATAGTATTGTGCTGAACTTGACAATGCTTATAGCCTGTAGTTCACATGAATATTTAAAAGGTCCTTTAAGAATCAAACTAGAAATGTCTCCATAGTTCTAAGAAAAATTGCACAAAATTACACATTTTGGTTTAGTTTGGTATGTAAAGTGCAGTTACAAGTAAAGTGTTTTCAAATTGAAAATGAATTTTATTACTCTATTTTTTTAAGTTGGTAGTAAAATGGAAAAATAGCCTTTTCATGTAGTTCATACTGTAATCCTACTGTATAAGCAAGAGATTACATCCATGTTGTGTCCTTTTATAGCTATCCATATGATGATCTATGCAGATTATGCAGATGTACACTACTTTGTGGATGGTTTTTAAACACTGATGTCTCAGGCTTGAGAGTGATCATATTGTACAGTCCTTCTTTCATTTCTTTCTCTGTAACTTTATGCAGCATGGGAAAATTAACAGTCTGGTTAATTTAAGTACTATATTTTATTCATCTATCTTTTTCTCCTATCCAGCCTTCTTTTGATCATGGTTGTTAATAAATCTACCTATTAGCACCTCTCTAACAATTATTAAATCTTTGCATCCAGTATGACACTTTCTGGCTTATTCAGCTTAGCCAATGCAATTACAGTAGTTTATATAGTTTAGCAGCCTGAAACAATTTTTCAGTTAAGTCTGTCTCATCATAGCATACATACTCAGAAGACCATTAAAGATGCTAAGTAAGGTTACTAACCTGCCAAACTTTTACTGAAAATGTGGTAGGAGAAATAAAAGTCATCTGCGGCCTGCAACTAGATCTTTAATTTACTTTTATTGTTTTTTCGGTTTCCTTAAGCATTCCTGGCTGCCTTGTTGTGCACAATCAAGAACAGATCCCATCAATATCAGTTTCTGTTATTTCTAAGCTACACTTAATAGTATAAAACTATGTACCACAGAGGCAATAGAGCCCATTTCATGCAGTCTGATTATATTTTGAGATAGTGACAGCAGTTGGCTGTAACTTTTATGTCATAAACAGCCTTTCATTCTGACTTTGGAAATATTAGTGTTTTGCAGTAAAAAGTACACAAAATACTCCAACCACTTCTCAATTACACTAGCATTTCAAAAACATCAGGAAGTTAGGRCTGGAAAAAGACATGTGCAGTAAGATTTTCATGGTAGGCTTTTGCTGGTGTTATTGCTTGCATAAAAATATTAAGGAAAACAATGTCTYGATCTAAGCTGGAGTTTATGTGTAGAGTGACTATAATATCAGAAATGAGACACTGTGGTTAGCATGCCTCTTTGTTACCATACCACATATTCCTGGATTCTATCTCCTTTTATATTTAATAGCACTGCAGAGAATGCAGAGATTTTTAAATTATTTTTATGGAAAATAATATATATGTCTTAGATTTCTCATAATGCTTACTTTTGACAATGACCTCCTAGAAATGAGAAGGTGAATTTTATTGTAGGATGAAAATTGTCTTTTTCTGATACTTAAAAAAAAAAAAGAAGAAAAAGAGGGAAGTGTTTCTAAGCCAGGTCATTTTAGTGATGTTTACTGCATTATCACACAAACCTCTGTATAGGCACAAATAAAGGAGCAAGCATTGAGGGGCATTTCTTTTTGAAAGTCAATATACTGCATAAATACACCATCAAAAGGCAGAGAAATGAAGCATGGATTTTGAACATGTAGACATGTCTGAATTGGTCTGAGTGAACTATTCAGAATTGTTTACATATAACTGAAGAATGTACCCAAGTACTAGACTTTAAAAGACCAATACAGAAAACCAACATGAGTAAAACTGGAAAGAAATAACTGAGAGGTCAGGGAGCTAATGAGAACTCTGTAACCAGTGTAGAAGTGGGAAGTGGGCCAGCACTGACATACAAGTAAATTTTTGCCTTTCTAGTCCAACATTAAGAACTTCAAAAATGTGTATTTCACTGGCTAAAAAAAAAAAAAAAAAAAAAGGTTTCTTTTCCTGTGAAAAAACATGCTGTGCCACTGCAAGTGGTTTTGTATTTTATCATTTCCAAAGAGTTAGGGTCTCTAACAAGAACTATAGATCCTTTTGATATTACTGAAAAAGATTTAATGAAGAAAATTTGATGCTGAAGCAAGGATTTTATTTCAGAATAGTGAAGGTTTAGAATTTCTTCTTGCAAAAAATTGAGTGATTGTGCCTAGCACATTGTGATGGGTCAACCTTGGCTGGCTGCTAGGCACCTATCCAGCTGCTCTCTCACTTCCCTTCCTCAGCAGAACAGGCAGAGAATGTAAGAAGAAAAAGCTTGTGGGCTGAGATAAAGATGGGGAGATCACTTACCAATTACCATCACAGGCAAAACAGACTCAAGTTGGAGAAAATTAATTTAATTTATTGCCGATTAAAATAGAGCTGCATGGTGAGAAACAAAGACAAAACCTCTGAGGTCAAAACTTCTCTGCTTATCAGGGTTAGCAGGAGTTTATTTCTAGGACGCTGTTATCAACAAGGTGGTTTTACACCATTACCAAGAACATTCTGCGTGAAAGGATTCTGACAGTAAAGAGAAGTCATCTACAACTGAACAAACTGCAAAGCATTAAATAACAGTGAAAAGGCCCAACTGCTACTACATTGATCACACAGCAAATTAGAGATGGGGGAATTAAAAATACTGTTTTCAGTGTAACTTAAACTGATATATTCATTCAGAATTTAGTGACTAAAAAAGTTGCCTATATACAAGAATGTGCTACGTGTTAGATGCATTTAAGATTAGTGAAAATTTCCAGTTCATCCCTACAAATGCCTGACTGTTTGGGGGTATTTATACCACTATTATATTTAGTTTTTTCCTAAAGGRAAAAAAGCATACTAAATGGTATTTAATGCCCAAAGGGAAGCAGCTGTTGTTTTTAGTCTATCCAGAAATCAACTAACATTATGATTGAAGCTGGGAGAGGAAGGGCAAACTCATGTGGGAGTAATAACTGTGTGAGGAAACAGGCACTCTCGGAATGAAAAAGGGTAGGTGGGCGGATTATATGCGCATGATGTTGATGATGCAGCTATACCCACAGGAATGCTGAGATGTTGCACTGCTCTGCCTCATTTCAAGCTTTGATTTTAGTGCACAAGATCATAGGATACCAAAGCCAATTATAATCTTCAGTGAGGGCATGTCCTAGTATTGCAAAGCAAGGTTATTGAAGAGTCTTCATTTAATTTGCTTGCAAATTATTCAAATAATTGACCTTATGTATCACAGGCAATGGAGCGCTACACTGAAATGGTGAGGACTGGAGGAGAGTGAGGACAAGACATAGCAGTGCTGAAGGATAATATTGATTCTGATTCACTGCCTTGTACCTCGCAGTTATTTCTGTGAATGCAAAGTTAGATGTAAAACCTAATCAGAACCCAGATAATGTAAAACCTGAATTTACCATCACCTTTTTCTCTATGTAGAAGACTCTATGCATGTATACGTAAAAAAATTTTTTGTTATGGTCACTCTACCTCCTCATGGAGATAAGCCAATTAGACCTACTTTTAAACTCCAAAGTAAGWATATTTTGTGCATGGTTTTTCTTTATACCTGCACAACTTTATGAAGGGAACTGATAGCAACCTTTTTGCRTAGATAAGAAATGAAATAAGATGAACTGATGTTTTTCATGCAGGGGTGGTCTGAGAGCACTCTGTTGGATATGTTGTATATCTACTTGTTTTAGCTTCACATGCAGGCAATAAATTACTTTGAAAAAGGAGAATCAATTAGTTAAGAACTAGAATCCCAAGGATGATACTAGGAATGTTATGCATGTTTTAGGCCATGATTATATGGACTGAAAGAACTGAGGGAAGTCATGCATGAGCAAAAATCATTTTTTAAACTTTTGCTGAAGAAGTATGTATACTTAGGAAGGATAGAATTTTTCTGTTGAAGAAAAATTCCATGCTTTACATGCAACCTAAATGAAATGAAAATGCTGTGATGATTTGCTATATGAAAAGAAAATTTATCAAAATGAACGTGTTGCTTTCTTAAAGCTCAATATTATTGGTAGTGTTATCTATTGATTTTATATTAATATAAATGTTCTGAGTCAGAGACATTAGCTTACTGGACATTGTTTCAGCCACAAATGAAGTGAAGCTGTAATAAGGGAGAAATTACTGTGCTTTGAAATGCATTCCGATCTTCAGTGTAACATTCTGAGATACTTACTCTTTTATGGAAATAAACATTGGGACTTCATAGCTGCTGATTAGTATAATTCACTATTCTAGTTTAATTCCAGAAAATATCAAGTACTTACACAGACTTATATCTGATATACATGCTCAGTGAATTTTACTGGAAATGACTAGTGCAGAAGAAAAATGGCAAGATTGGGTTTAAAAAGGGATTGAGAAACTCCAAGAAGAAAGGTTACATTCCACAGGCAAATCTGGCTCAAATGAGATGCAAACAACTCATAAATAAATGAATTCAGTATGCAGATTTAATGAACAAATAACTCAATAATATCATTCCACAGCGTTTCATTCTTCAGGTAGCTTAGTATGAATTGCTGTTCTCAGCTGAGACCTTTAAAGTCCATGGGACTTGAAATCTTTAAATCCTCACTCAAGAAAAACTCTAGCTGAGGTCAGTTTGAGTTCTACTTGTGTAAGGATTGACAAGAAAATTCTGAAAAGATTTTCACATTTGGCTTTATTGTTTTAGTTGACAAAGGGCAACAAGTATTAAATATACTAGTAATTGTTTTAAACAGACTAATAGTATCACTTATACTGTGAAATGTATTACAATATAGTCCACCTTTGAGGTCTCCAAAGCTGCCTCCTTGAACTGCATCACAGTTTCACCAAACTTTATACCTCTGAGGCTGCTCAGCCGCCTTCTGATGTTGAGAGCCATCCATTGTTGTGCGCTCAGCCAGTCACTTTAGGACCGTCCTCTATTTAAAAGGTGGAAAAACATCTTTAACTGTTTTCTCATTCCTGGTCTTCAGGAATGATACAACAGGTATGACATGGTCTTTCAAGTGCTTTTTCATATTTTACAAGCAAGTGTTTCACCCTATGGAAGTGTTGTGTACTGCTCTTAAACATTACACTGAGTCCTATGTCACACGAGACATAACTTGCAAGAACAGCAAGAGAATTTGCTATTTGCTATCTAGTTCTTTGATCAGAGTCCGTTCTTGATGTGGAAAGCTCCCTGAGAACCAAGCATTGACATATCCATCAATGCTTGACATTAAAAAACTAAGGGTCCCAGATTTCCTTCACAGAGAGAATTCTGTGCAGTGTGGTGTCCTGGTTTTGGCTGGGGTAGAGTTAATTTTCTTTCTAGTAGTTGGTATAGTGCTATGTTTTGGATTTAGTATAAGAAGAATGTTGATAACACACTAATGTTTCTAGTTGTTGCTAGGTAGTCTACGTCCCAAGGACTTTTCAGCTCACATGCTCTGTGAGGTGCACAAGAAGCTGGGGGGGAGCATAGCCGGGACAGCTAGGCCAGCTGGCCAATGGGGTATTCCATACCATATGATGTCATGCTCAGCATATAAGGCTGGGGGAAGAAGAAGGAAGTGGGGGACGTTTGGGGTGATGGTGCTTGTCTTCCCAAGTAACCGTTACGCGTGATGGAGCCCTGCTTTCCTGGAGATGGCTCAACATCTGCCTGCCCATGGGAAGTAGTGAAGGAATTCCTTGTTTTGCTTTGCTTGCGTGCGCGGCTTTTGCTTTCCTTATTAAACTGTCTTTATCTCAACCCACGAGTTTTCTCACTTTTACCCTTCCGATTCTCTCCCCCATCCCATCCGGGGGAGAGTGAGCGAGCGGCTGTGTGGGGCTTAGTTGCCAGCTGGGCTTAAACCACAACATGTGGTGAGCCTAACATGCTCACAATATGCTGAGTATGTGCAACTGGGCACTTGCGCAGCACATGCTGTGCAACCCATCCAGCACGTTCTGTAGCATCAAACGTACTGTGTGTGCCCACATGACTTCTACAAAGCCTGCTCAGTGTCACTCTGCATGCATTCTGCATGTACAATGATTCATGTGTCCAGGATTTCTGGCTGCCTAGCAGCTGCTACCCCAGCTGGACTGCTCAGTACCTGAGAAATTCCAGAACAGCCAAATCAGCGATCTAGAACAAGCTGAAACAGTAGTTTACCCTGAGAAGTAGGAGATTTGGCAAGTACACATCAGTGTAGACTGGAAGCTCTCTGTAAAAAAGAGATTGCCTGCCTGCTGCTTCACCACTTCYGTTCCCGCACTGGGATATATATAAAAATAAAGCCCTGATACACTTATTCTCCACTGATTTCTTCTCTCCTGGGAAGCTGCCTGCATGTTGCAGATGTCCTCTGCCACTTAACAGACAGTCGATCTCGGTCTCAGGACACAACAGTTGTGTTAGAAAAAGGAACACGAGTAATATTTCTTCCATATTTAATCTTGGATGTGTAACTATGCTGTTTAGTCCTGAGGGATGTCACTTACGACTAACAAAACAAAACACATTAGCTCTGCAAAACCTGCAGCCATCTGTGAGAAAAACAGAAGAGAGAACAGGCCATGGGGACAAACAGTCCCCCAGATGTAATTTCCCAGCTGGGATGTTATTCAATGTGGCCCAGTGCCTAGAAGCCCCAGTCTGTTTCTGATCTCCAGGTCAGTTTCAAAGCAGTTTTGTAATAAACCAGGCATGTTTATGTGTCCACCAAAAATAGCAGTAGCTGTTAAAGCTGAAGCCATTCAGCATGGCTGACACAGTCTTCAGATTCTTTCTCCTTAATTTCTTGGCCCAATTGTTTTGCAACCTAATGCTGAAAAAACATAGTTCCTATGTGTGTTTGTTTTGGATAAATATCTAATCATCATGCCATTATGACTGCAGTTTTGGAGTCTATTTTTTAAATGTTACATTTTGATTTTTGGAAGCATGGAATTGAAAACACAGAAAACCAGCTGAGTTTCTGCAGATTTTATTTTCTTAACCACCTTGTCACAATCTGCAGTTTGTTCTCTGAAATGTGATTTACTTTGCTTTGCAGGATGCTACATCTTATTTTTCTGTTTGGTTACAACTCCTTCCATTTTAACTTATTTCCTTCTTTCCATGATGAAATATAACTTAACCTAATTCTGTTAAGGTTCTTTCTCTACCAATGCCCAACTCATATCAGGTATGACTTCTATGGCTCAGTTTAGCCAGGGATCTGTAGAGCACAATATAAAAATGCTGTGATGTCTCACAGCATCTTTCATAAGATCTCTCTCAAGGTGCTGTAATGCAGAATAGATGTCATGCATTTCACACAGGCCTGGCAGGTAGCTACAAAATGGTAACAGGTTGCTACCATCCTGGGGCAGACTCAGCACTGTGATAAAAGTTTCCACAACCTATTTTCTTGTTCTAGGAGYAGCCAGTTGGCTCGTAATATAAAGCAGAGAGTGACAAGAATATATTTTTCTTTCTTGCTAACAGTTCAGTGAAAGGTTCATGTTAATGAATTTTTTGTTTCTTCACAGTGTTCATAGTGAGTCAGAGTAATCAATCAATTGCCTTGTTTGTAATCAGCAAATCATATTTTTGATTTACATGAAAATTTGTCCTTAGAATCTCAGAAGTCACTGCAATATGAGCAGGGCTAACATTGTGTTGGAGTAGTGCGGTTACATTTGCTTAGTGTCATTCTTAACACCCTATGATTAAGCAATGAATAATAAAGCAATACTTTTAGCTGAATGAGAGTCCCCAGAAAACTGATGGTAAGATGTGCAAACAAGGAGAAAATACAGACAAGAACATAAACTCTATTATAATAGCCTGTAAAGCATTGCTGTGCCTTTCTGAAATCAGGAGAGAGAATCCATCTTTGCTACAGTTACTGTAGGCAATGTAAACATTATAGGTCTAACTCTTGTCTCACTTCAGAGGGACACCTAGAGTGATGGCAGCTGTAACTGAGCTGTCTGTTCTGCTACTGCTCCAGCGCCGGGTCATGCTTGGGCAATCGTCAGAGAAGACAGAAGGAAAGATGTCATTGCTACATCTCTGTCAGTCCTTAGTTGGCGTAGGATTTGTCTTCCCTGCTCTGTTAGAGCTGAGACTGACGAGAGAGCCAGGGACCCCTTAGCAGCTTTCTGGCAGCCTTTCTCCTTTTTCTGCTCCTCCCTATAAGAAGAGGATACCATCTTCGGTAATATAAAATCGTCTTTGCAGCAGCATTCAGGAAACTTATTTTGGAAGGTACAAGTCTTTTGGCTTCATGGGGCAATGCATATGTTTATGCCAATRCTAAATACTGTCCATTGTTTCAGAGTAGCTTACATATGTTTGTTTTTACTTTCAAACAATAGGCAATGCCCCTGGGTGACAGCGCATAGGCTGAATGGGTCCTTAGAATGAGAAAATACGATTTGTCAAATGACTTATTCAGAAAATACCAAACTGAATGAATTAATTTGAACAGCTCTATTATGCTCCCCTGATGTGCTATTCTTTAAACAGAGGAACCTTATTAGTGTAACAGTCACTCCAGGCCTAAGAAGTTAATGTTTTCTTTGGATCTGTGTTGGAACCTACATATGTAGGAAACATTTTCATCTTCTAATTATTACAGATGATGTTCTGTTCTTTAGAAACAGAAGTATTTTCAGGGGAAAAAGTTACGCTCAGGAAGAAACCAAGTAAACACTTTTTACTTAAGGTTTTCACTAGAATAACTAAAAGCAAATGGACCAAGCTCATTGGATTTAATCAAGCTATGAACTGCCATGACTATAAACTTGGAAAAGTACCTCTCAGTAACAGATTTTCTGCTTGTAGACTGTATACAGACTGAAAACAGGTAGTCATTGCTGGATTGCTACGCTGCATTTTGCTGCTTTATTAGGCTAATAAGTTCTTAATCAGTCTATTAAATGTGCTCTTTTAAAGAAAAGATACTAGATGATAGTTAATGCTATATTATGGGGGATTTTTTATATCCTACAGTCTTTTCTACAAAAAGTTTTCCCTGGTCAGGTCTGTCTTTAGTACTGGACGGCCTGAGATTTTATGAGTGAAGAATCAAACCTTCAAACTCTAGAGAAGTAGAACTTAGCTTATTCAGAGTAGTACTGTCAAAGAATGATACCCCTTCATGAGCACAGAAATAGAAAATTGTTTTTCATAGGATCTTGTGGTTCATTTACACATCTGGACAGCATTCATGCAGACTTGCAGTATAGGCATACATACTTACATGTTCTAAAATACAATAGCTGTTTTTTTCTAATCAAACTAGTTCCTAAATCGCGTAGGACTAGTGATGTCACCACAGCTGGTTGTGAATGTTGCAGAAGGAGTGCAATCAACCGAGAATAGCTGTATTATGAAGACGTTCTCATGCACTTTAGTTAAGGCTGAGGGAAGACTCCTGTTCAGAGCTGATGACATCATTATGCCAGTTATATAGGTTATACAGGTTGCGTTTTAATTTGCTGAGCTATTCAAGAAGCAGACTTAGGCTTATCCACAACAGTAAATATATACTGTATCTTTACAGGAAGCTATTTCATATTTTACTGAGATGCTAATATGTGTCTAACAGTCAAAAAAACATTTCTCAAAGGCTTGGTATACGTATTACAAGTAAATGAGCATTAAAAAGAGAAGTCATACACCCATTCTCACTCTGATGTTGTTTCCATCACCCTGAAACCTTGGCATGCCCTCAAAACATGGTATCATATCTAAGCAGCTCCAACACCATAATTTTTTTTTAATTTATTTGATTTTTAATTTTGTGTTGTATTTGTCAGATTCCTAACATCAGTCTAAGTATATCTCGTCTAACCAGAAGTCACACAGAAATATGAGCCCAATTCCAGGGCAATTTCTTGGGTAAGATAGCAGAATTTTAAAAGGTTGTGAAACTGAAGTATATAGTGAGGCCTGGTACTCTATACTTAATTTTCTGTTGGGCAGCCCTGGCCAGAAAAAATATCACAAAATGAAACTAGACATCAAATCGTTGCATAGAAATTATGAAACCATGAAGGCAGTATTATAACAGAAAATAACCATGTCCATCCTATACTTGCATATGTTCACTCTCTGTTCAAAACATTAACTGAGACCAATGTATTATTACCAGAAAACTTGATGATAAAATTCTTTGTCTTTGACTTTGCCTATTTGTGCTTTAAGATCCTTTATTTATTTTTTAAGCTTCTTAAATTTGGACATTAAAAAAAAAAAGAGAGAGGAGCTGTGTACAAAGCTGTTCCTCTGACTTTATTTTTCTTATTCTTTCTCTTCACATTAATTTCTCAGAAATAATCAAGAGAGAAGCTGCATTTAGTCATATGAGCATCCAGAGTACTAAATTCACAGATTATGATTCCTTATCCATATGGCATAGCTTTTCAGCCATGCTTTTTAGGCCAGCTTAATATTTAATTCATGAATAAATAGATGTGATAAACAACAGAGCAACAGTTTCCAGATGTGCATCATTTCTGTCTCTTTTCCAGCATATGAAAAGAAGATAGATACACAGAATATTTGTTAACTTTGGACAACACCTGCAATAACACTCTGGCATCTGAGGTATAGCTTAAATGAAATTTAGACACCTAAATTCAGGAGAGCTATCTAGGAAAAAAAAGAAAATTATTCACTTTAATTCCTGAAATACAACAAACTGCCTTTGCTAGTGCATACAGAAGCACTACTTTATTGACTGAGCTGCCTATCTCCTACACATTGAGAATCCAGAAATGATGTGTCCTTCTGCTGAAGTCTCTTGGAGTGTGTTTGCTGCTAAACATTCATGCTTGGCTAAAACTGCCTGGCAGCATTGAGTTCAACTTAAAAAAAAACCTAGCTGGGTAATGACAGCCAATTTTGGGACAATAGAATAAAGGTCTGAGCATTTGTTTCTAAATTCAGAAAGCATCCAGGTTCTGAGTTGTAGTTTCAAGGAAATGTTGAACTGCAGTCCAGAGTCTTTAGTGCTTTCTGTTGGTTATCCCAGATATCCTAGTATCATGTATGTATGTGGACTGTTAGGAATTTATGTGCACTAGCCACTTCTCATACTCTGCTTTCTATGGAAAGGAGTCCTGTGCCTTTGGGTGAATGGGAGCTGTGGCACATGCTAGCATTTCCCTCATTTAGATGAATGGGACCTTAGGGAACACCTCAACAATAAAGGCCTATGTAGCCAATGACAGTCTGTACTTAGAGGAAGAGAGATGTCCAGAATGCTGTCATCAGAAAAATAAGTTCCATTTCTGTACAGTTTTGCTGTATAGCCCTATGAAATAATTTTTTTCTGCACCAGCCAGAAGGTATGAAAGGCCATTAGAAAAYGAATGTGGGATAAAGGGTTCTGTGGAAATGCAGGCCAAACAATGAACAATTACAGGAATGCCCATCAATCAGAAAGTGTAAGTAATCATCTTGTGAGAAAAAAAATTATGATGTAATCTGGACAGAACTAATGAGAACATACAGGAAATGGGGAGGAGACATAATATGGAAGTTAGAAATAAATGCATAGGAATGGGGACAGAGTGTAGAGGACTATATATTGAGTAGCTCAAGGAATAATCAGTGAAGTCAAATACAGTGTCATCCTATAGCAATGAGTGACAGAGACTGCTGTCTCATAAGCTTTCTGTCTGTAAATTTGATCATGCTTGAAGGTATTAAATGTGTCAATAAAAACTGTGATTGTCTCAGCTGAGTATGGCAAGGAAGGGACCATGCCCCAGTCAGATATTTTAAATAGTAATCTCAAAATGTGCAGTATCCTACATCATAGTAAAATGTGTGTGTTTGAATCTGTGATATTTATACTTCAAAGAATGAGAGTATGTTTGGAAAATTGTGTATTTCCAAGTGTGTTTGTTCATGTGCTGAGCTTAGGTTGTGGTTTGCAGCTATGGATTTGGTGTGGCAGTCGGGATTGCGCTTCCAATTCTGAACCTGTCATCTTTCCTGGGGTCTCTGACTGCTGAGTTCTACTAAATACTATCAGCTACCTTGCTCCCAATGGTTGCCCCATCTCTTTGCTGGCAGTTACCGTCTCCAATCCTTTCTTCCCAGCACAGCTGACAAAAAGTGTTTACTAGGATTTCAGACATTCCAGTTGACTCGATGATAGTGTCACAGCTTAAATTGCCGGTATGCTTGTGCTGAGATGCCAAACCATGCTGGAGTAGCCAGAACGCAGGCAGACATTTGCTTCTACCTGCTCTGCTGTGGGGGCAGTAACCTTTGACAGCAAACCTTGGGAAGGAGGGAAGAGAGAGGGAAAAGGAGAAACGAGGGCCAGTAAAATCTTAAACCACTGCAGATGTTTCTTCAGTGAACAAAAGGCAGAAATCTGCTGCAGCAGGTTATACTTTACAGTATGTTACCTCAAGTATTGTCATTAATATATTTTTAATGCTGATGAGGGCTGTATTTCATACCTTGAAAAATGTGTATGCTATAGTCAGGAGGCTCTGAGTGCTGCAATAGTGGTTTTTCTTTCCTGATGCCTCTGAGGGCTTTCTGACAGTTAGGACTTGTCAGATTATGTGGGAATTTGGCCAACCATGTATCCCAAAATAGAGCACTTGCATCAGAAACAGTGTTGAGCCAGCTTACTAGTGCAGACTACTTTGCCCCTGCACGTTGTCCTAATAGAGCCGATTGACATGTTTTTGCCATTGGAGAAGGACAAAGGTTGCAAGGAAGAGTCAGAATTTGCCCCAAATACTTCTCTGGGTCAGAGAAAGGCTGAACACTTTGTCTGCTCTTAGTGCTGTAGGATTTTGAGTTAGAACAGAATCTTTTTTTTTTTATTCCATGACTTTTCTTGTCAGACACTTTTTATCATAGGTTGTATTCTCATACAATTTCAGCACCAGATTTTCAAAAGTATCTAACACATCTGGTAAGATTTCCAATAACTGTCTCTGAATATTATCCATTTGAGAAACTACTCCATTCGAATATCTCCATTTGAGTTCAAAGTCTCCTACGTTCAGAAATCCTTTATAAGCTGTTACAACTCTGACCTCAAACTCAGTTAAAAATGCATCTCTACAAGGCTCATGGAAGGCGTGTGATTACACTCTGTCTCTGAAAGCCTATGTCAGTGATTATTTGCTGAGTATACAGCTTTAATTTGTGCTCATTCAGCAGGACTCCTTATCTGACTCAAGTAGATGCACGCAACTTTATGAATCAAATTTCATAGATCCAGAGTCTTGAGTAGGTCTTCATAGTTGGGTGATAGCTGGGTCCAACTGCATACGTAGGGCATTGCATCACAAACAACAACCCTGAATATTTCCTGTTGTGGTTTAACCCTGGCTGGCAACTAAGCCCCACACAGCTGCTCGCTCACTCCCCCTCCAGTGGGATGGGGGAGAGAATCAGAAGGGCAAAAGTGAGAAAATTTGTGGGTTGAGATAAAGACAGTTTAATAGGTAAAGCAAAAGCTGCGTGTGCAAGCAAATCAAAATAAGGAATTCCTTCACTCCTTCCATCAGCAGCCAGGTGTCCAGCCATCCCCAGGTAAGCAGGGATCCATCACACCTAACGCTGCCTTGGGAAGACAAATACCATCACTCTGAACATCCCTCTTTCCTTCTTCTTCCCCCCGGATTTTTTTGCTAAGCATGACATTCTATGATATGGGATATCCCTTTGGTCAGTTGGGGTCAGCTGCCCCAGCTGTGTCCCCTCCCAGCTTCTTGTGGACCCCCAGCCTACTCACTGGTGGGGCGGTGTGAGAAGGGGAAAAAAAAGATCAATCTAACACTTAGACCACATAGCATTATTAGGGACCCAAAATGCCCTGGAGGGTGAGTTCCAGGAATTGGAGGTTCCCTGGGTGCATACAAGAATGTTCTGCTAGACATTTCATGTAACACCAAAAAGTATTTAAAGATGGAGAAAGAAATATAGCATCCTAGTTGATGTGTGAAGGTTTCAGGATCTCCTGGATGGAGTGACTTCTTAAGCTAAACACAGGCTTGGAATATGTAAAGTAATAGCAAAGTATTAAAAAATAACAAGAGATGAGAGGTTATTGATGAAGGCTCCAGCCTGTCAATTATTAAGTCAGAAGAGACCCTGCATCAAGTTAAAGGTCTATCCACATCAATAACAACAAATATTCTCAAAGGGAGGGAGTTAAGGTGGTATGGGTACTCTTAGCTTGTCCAGTATTTTTATCCTTTAAGTTAGCGGTCTTTAAAATCTTATAATAGTATTATGTGGAAGGTCTGATAAAACATAAAGGAAGCTTTAAAACCTGTAATGTGGACTCAAACAAAAACAAAACACTTTTTAAAATCAGTATTTTTTTTAATTGTAACATACTCTTTTTTTTATTGCCCTGAAGTGTATGCAGTATTGTCAAAGCATTCGTTGTCTGTAATAAATTAGAAAATTTCAGCTCCTTGAAATAGTCTGGAGGAACACAAAGACAAGAAGTTAAAGGACAGCCATACTATTCAAGTTATGGGTTCTGTCATATTTAGTCAGCATATAGGATACTTTCCTCTGCTTTACATCAGTCTTAATTAGACTTCTGTATTCCATTTTGTCTTCTCCATTTCCCTCCTTGCTTTTGTCTCCTGTCACAAAGCTGAAGTTCTGTGTTACCAGTTCATCTCTTTTCCATACCTCAGGATGGTACATGTGTCCAAAAACCCAGGCCAAAACCAACAGATTTATCACAGCCTTAATGACAGCTGGCTGCATGCTGAGTGAATTCTTAAATTCCCCAAAACTACTTTTTTGCCAAAACATGTGGAGTTGCAGCATTCAACATTTTATTGGGACTGTTATCTCCAAATGAAGAATGGCTCCACTGGAAAAAATTATTTGGTATCAGCTGCAGACCTATTTTTAGCTTCTTGTTTGGTGAAACTTCAGAAAACATAATTAGCCATATGTTGAGAGATGTTTGCCAAGTCTTAAATTCAATTTTTGCAAACCACATTTAAGCACTACCTTGTCTACAACTTTACGCTGTTGGAATCAGAATACATGGGGGTTTTTTATGAGAATGTGATTCTTCATATTTCTTTGAGTAAATATTTGTGTTTTTGAAGGCTGTAGAACTGGCAGTACTGAAGACTGAAATCTTCCATTTGTTTATATGGGAAGGTCTGTGCAGGCAACAATACTGGAATCATCCCCTACGTCTGTCATTTATGAACTCCAAGCCTTGCATTGGGGTGATGGTGTTCTCAGAGGCAGAAAAGTAGAGCAGGTCAGAAACATTCATTCTCCCCCACAAGTATTTGTAGTGAAAACAGAACAAGATTACTTTAATCAAAAACATGTACAGAAAATGTTAAGGTTTTGTCAAAAATAAGAGTTTCTACATGAAAACCAGTTTTTTTCCAAAGGAAATCTAAATAAACTGTCAAATTTCAAATTGGATTAAAACAAATTGAAAGATTAAGTCATATCTGGCTAAGTCTTGGTACAGAATTATAGTCAGGTGTCTCATGATACCATCATGTCCTCTGAACCAGAATTCCTGTTTGGGCTACTTTTCTCGTAATACAATTACAATTTCTCCTCAGGAAGTTTTCTGCAAAATGAAGTTCAGTTTTTGCTGCCCTGAAAAGGCWGTTTGGACTATGTGAATGGGATAAATGTCACCTCTCTATTTCTATTCACAGAAGAAAAAGAAAAGCCTTTTGCTATAAGAATGGTAAGACTGKATTTTTATTTTTCTAGCAGAAGGAGAAGTTTTCTTTGCTTCCCCTCTGATTACAGGTGGTCTGGTTTCAACTTCTCATTCTTTCATAAATAGAAGGACAAGATTTCTTATAACATCATGGCCCATGTCATGGATAGAGCAGAAGCGTACTAAGGCTAGAATGAAGGGAGGGAGCAGCATTTGGGATAGTTCCACACTGCTGGCTGGCCTAACAAAGCTTGCAATAAAAACAGGGCTTCTGCAGCCTCTGTGCTCTCTGTCCCAGCTGTACTGAGAGTAAATTCTAGGTAATTGGAAGTCAAGCCTCTTGGCTATAATCATTTAAAAACTAGTTCCCATATTCTTCCATTTCCACATATTTGTATTGACTGCAAGCTGTTATCAATCTGTTCAATCTTACTTTCATTGACTTGCTTTGCTTGCTGTTTTTCTGTTGACCTCATTGCCACTTGACAGAAATTTATGCAAAACATTTTGATTGCTGCTGATCTGTTTCTAGCAAGGTTAAAGAAAGAGAAATAACGCTACTAAAAACATGTATTGACAGGATAGAGAACTCGTATGTCACCTTTATTTTCAGTTGATTCTTGATGAACATCATATTCTCACTACTAGAACCATTTTTTCAAATGACAGTGGCATTGCCTTTTGCAGCTCACAGTGCTTAAAAAAGGGAGTTTCTGAGCCCTTACGTGAAGATACATGTGTAGATGGCTTTCTGAGGCACCTAAGTTAATGGTAATCCATTGAGATGAATCTCAAGATTACTACAGATTGTTTCATAACTGTCTCATGGCTCAATATTGAGTGAGTAACGTCACCCTGTATGATACAGTATGATAGAATACAAGGATATAAATATCCAGAATAGCAAAAAGCAATTTGAGGAAAAAAACTGGTATGCTTAATCACATTTCACTGAGTATTGACATCAACTGAGTTGCTATATAAAGCTTTCAAAGCAGAAATAGCATGAGTGTTGATCATTTAACTGGGCTTTTACTGGTAAAAAATATTAATCAAAGTTTTTTTTTTCTATGATTACAGAAATCAGGAGCTTACTTAGCTGAATGGGTTTTTTGGTTGAGTGTTAGTACAGCCGAGATGGAGGATTTATCTGGTATAGCTGGGGTAGGTGAGGTTAGTTCTTTCAGTTAACCTGTTTCTCAGTAGCTGAAGGCTTTTCTTAATTTTACAGATAACTTTAAGTACAGAAGAATTCATTGGTTTAAACAGAAATAATTAAAAAAAGTAAAACTTCCTGTGCAGAAAAATAGGAATCTGCAATATCTGTTTTATGGACAAGGAGTAGGTAGGGGGTTTTGTTTTGTTTTGTTTTGTTTTCTAAAAACATTCAAAACAACATAACTTGGCTGTTATACTGCAATGTATTACATATAATACGTATTCTACAATGCTACTAAATACTTAAGAATTATTCTCATAATTCCCAAAGAAGCTTAATTTTTCATGGTTCTTTGGTGCTCGTAGAACAGTCTAATTCTCATGACCTGTGAATTTAAATGGTTTTTCACGTTCTCTTCACTCATAAGCAAAAGAATATTCTTAATTCAGAATGCATGCTAAAATAATATACACAATCACAGGACTGGGGAAAAAAAGTGAATCCAGCATGGATTATTTTTTCTTTCCCTGGTATCCAGATGTATAGCTTAGTAAAGATTATGAACAAGTCTCTGCTTAGAAATTGTTTTAATTTGAAAACTTGGAATACATAATCCCATCCTCCCTCAGAACACATATACTGCTGAAATTGCACATTTAGGGTTATGTTTTTCCTTTATGGGTTCCATTAATATCTATGAATAATGGCTTCCCATGTGGTAATCTAATTATTGTTTGAAATAATTGGTGAACTGGAACAGTGTCATAGATCAAGGAGGAAATTAATAAGAGAAGGGTAAAGGTGAATTATATGGAGCATGGGAGCCTAACTAGGAATAATGAGATAATGAAATTAAAGAAAAATTTCGATCGAAGACCAATGACATCTACACAGTGAGTTCTGTTGAGTAGTAGAACTTGCAGAAGCTTTAGCACATGGGATATTTAAAACTGAGCTATATGAACAGGAAAAAATGGACTGTAGGGAACCAGTTCTTCACTGGCAAAGAGRTGGACTGGATGACCTAATATCTCATTTCCACTGCTAGCGCCTATAAGTCTGTTTGAACAAATACTTGGAATTCTGTATGTCTTCTAGCCTCACTTGGACTTCTTTTGTATCTAGCAGCAGGAGATCATTATCCTGTGAAAGTGCTTGACAGTAAACAGCTTCATTTTCAGTCTTTCTTCCTGGACAAAGTTAAATCTGAGAATATGTAGAACCAAATCGTACCTACTTGTTTACTTGCATTAGCGAGAAGGAGAGAGCTCAGAAAACTACTTGTCCTGTGGATCACAAAAAATCCCCTTAAATTGGCTAGCAGCACAGGGCTTTTCAAATGGTGGGAAAAAAGTAATGACTTCATTGATTTTTGCCATTTTGAATTCTAACTATTTGCATTTTGTGTCTTTTACAGACCATCTGAAAGGAGAAATAATCCAGAGGCACATTCAGAGGGCTGCTCTAGGTAAAACACTTCAGATACAATAGGATACAACAGGGGCAACAAGCTCTCTCCCAGGGCTGAATCTGCTTGTAGGGCAGGTCGTATTTTCTATGACAGTTTTTGCCACAATATTTCTACAATAGTCCATAGCATAAAGAACATGGACTCTGTGAATTTTGCCAGACATTTGGCTCAAAAGGCATCTGATTTTATGGGTGGTGAGAAAAATAATACAAAAGTCTTATAGGTTTGCGGGTTTGGTATTGGCTTGCTTTCTTTTCAGGGTGACCAAAAGAACAGACATATCTAAGCTTTCTTCATTTTTAGTTTTTTTTTTTTTCTTTCTGATTACTCTAATTTGAATTCCCATTAATAGACATTGATTTGTTCTGAGACTGAGCTTCTAGCCATGTTGCCACAATCTGTCTAACATCTTTTTTAATTTTCCTCATTCCAAGAGAGACTGAAGGCATATACTGGTCATTTCTTTTGCATCTAGTTATGGAAGTTGAGAAGTTATTTCTTTTGGTTTCTGTTGACACAGCTGTGAAGCTAAAAGTGTCTGTGTAAGTTGTTCACATAAGTGTAAAGTCATCCAAATTTGGTTTAAGATGCTTTAAGGTGACTCCACTGACTTTGTACTGAAACAGCCTAGGAGTGTTCATATGAGAATTCCATTTTTGGGACAGTAAACTTCAGCTAAAATGTGACAGAAAACTGCTGGGGCAATAACAGTTTAAGCCCCCCTCACTTAGATCCATAAAAGAATCCAAAAATGTGCCTTCATGGACCTTCTTCACATAAAAGATGGAGCTAACTCAGACCAGATTGCAGTTGATGATTTTGTTTCTATGTATACATAACACAGCAAACAATATTTGTCTCTTAATAAGAGACAGAAYATTTTGGGGCTTTCTTTTCTCCCAAAAGTCAGGAAAAGAAGTTACTGCAGAGTAGCAAAGTAGTTTCCCCTTTCTCTTTCTAATTTAGCCATGCATCTCAAGCTCTATTGATGAAGTTATTATTTTACACCTTTATCCTTTTTTATTTTTATTCAAAAATCAGCACTGAAAATTAATGCTGTCCATGCCAATAAAGCCCAGGAGTCAAACTCAGTTTATTTTGATCAGTATGCGAAGGAGAAGTGAAGGAGGTGCTGGTCTCTTCTCCCCGGTATCCAGTGACAGGACATGAGGGAATGGTTCAAAGCTGCATCAGGGGACATTCAGACCTGATATTAGGAAATGTTTCTTTACCAAGAAGGTGGTCAAACACTGGAACAGGCTTCCTAGAGAGGTGGTCGATGCCATTTAAGAAGCATTTGGATAATGCCATTAATAACATGCTTTAAGTTGGTCAGTCCTGAATTGGTCAGGTAGTTGGACTAGATGATCGTTGTAGGTCCCGTCCAACTGAACTGTTCTGGTCTGGTCTGGTCTATTCTATTCTAATATTTGAAGTTCAATCTACAGGTGATATCTTCAGTATAAATGGGCTTCCTTCTTGAATTCACTCCAGGTTTTAATACTGTCAATTTACTTATTTTATGCCACTTTAAGAAGTTTCATCAAGATGAATCATAGCAATGCCGTTTATGAGAATTCCTTATTCAGTGTTTGAAAAAATGAAGTGATGTATTCTGACTGAATGTTTCAATCTGTATGATAACATCTGGTCTTGTATACTGATTTCTAACTATATAGAAAATTCTGTTGCAAATGCTGTTTTCAATAACTATCTAAGCTGCTTTTCATAAAATAGGTAAGCATAGTTTTTTCATGCCCTTAGGAAATCACATAGTAGTGACTTTACCAGCTATACATTCACATTGTAAATATTCTATTAGTATTCCACAACATAGCAGGCAACCCACGTGTTTTTGGCTTTTGTTTTGAGCATTGCTATCTGTTTATCATCACTAAGTCTGGACCGCACAAAATATTTTCCAGACTTTTTTTTTCCCCTTCCTTATTCTTTTAAATACACTGGATATTTTGACTTAATTTTTGTTCTATGAGTTGGGGAGTATTATTTGCCTGCCTGCCTTTTTGGATGAATGTTCTTCCAAGGAGTAACAGGTGTCAAGTCTCCCAGGATCTTCTTGATGACCAGAATGTCATCAAGATATTTTTACATGAAAACTGCATGGTAAAAAGTCTAATTAAGAGTCTGTTGAAATCCCAACATGAAATAAAACACACCATTGTTTCAATTAGAAACCAAGTTAACAACTTCCAGCTGCCTTTTTTTTTCTTAACTTAAAGCATTTTATGGTTAAAACTCTTTAAGAAGCTATTCTAGTTGGATTTTAAATAGTGTAGATCTGTTTCCCTCATGGCTATGCTTAAGATGTGGATTTCTTATTGAAGGAAAACTCCACTACTTAGCCCATTGTTCTTAGCTATCTGTTTTAAAACACCATATGCTGGGAGTTAACAAAGGACACAAATAGATGGGAGGTTTCACTGGAAGCAAGGGAGTGCTCCATGCTTTTCAGTACACAACCAGAAACATCGAACACTGTGTAAAATTGCAAGGATTCACTCTCAGTGTGATTTTCATCTTTATTAATTATAAGAATTATTATGCAAATAACTTCTTTTATTCAGGAAGAACTTTCAGAGTAACATGCTCAACTGCATTTTTAGGCAGCATTTCAAATTCCTTTTGCATGCTTAACTGCATTTTTTAGGCAATATTTAAAATGAAATAATGTGCACACTATTGAAGTACTGGCAGAGCAAAAGCATTGGGTCACCAGCATGTTTCTGGGYGGAAAAGATGGAAGAAAAAAGTGAAAACAAAAGCTTTCCCTGGGGTTTGCAAGGTTGTAGAAGGAAAATACATATTTTATATGATTCCAATGAAGCATTATCTTAAGATGCTTTAAACTAGCATTTCAGTAAAATACAGGACCTGATTCTTCATTATCTTATTCCAATTTTGCATTGGTAAAACATGATTACAAAGAGACAATCAGGCTAATGTAATAATATTCACCAGCACTGGGGGAAGACTGAATCCTAAGTTGGACCTGCCTGATGACATAGGAAATCCTATGACATATTGTAATGGGAAGACAATTCTACGGGGATGCAGTCATGTTAGCAAAGGCATGTTTTGTACAATAACTTTCCATAACAGGAGCAACTGAACTGAGACTAGAACAGTTTTGCCTATTCAACTGCATGTTGCATAGAGGCCTCTGTTTGGTCGGCTCTGGAAGTTAGGGAGGACCCTTGAACATACTCCTGGCTGATCTGTCCATATCAGCAGAAATGTTTAGTAAATCTACAAGTCCCCCAGGCTGTTCAGTCAGCTTCAAACAGATCTTGACAAAGCTTCATACACAGAAGGGTCATTCATTATGTGCAGTATGAAACGTGTTTTATAAATTAACCTGAATGGTAGAGTCTGCGGCCAGTGATGCAGCATCTTCAGCATAGCATCCCCCCGTTATCGATAATTGCAGTTACTTTGTCAGTTTAGTTGAAATGCAGTTTTGCAGCTTTCTGTTTCAAATATTTTTCTTATTCATCTTGTTCTCTATGAGACTCCCTTCTCTTTTTATGTAAGTTTTGAAATCTGGGCTAGTAACAACCTATCAGTTCTTTTGGGCTTCTCCTGAAAACATCAAGAGATGGCAAAACCTTTCTGTTTCTGGGGAGGTTTGTTGGGACAAAATTAATCTCTCTCTTGCTGTCCAACTCCATTGTCTGTGTAGATCTATTTGAAAAAAAAATAATTAGGTACAATCTAACATGGGTAAAGATGGCAAATATGGGTCTTCGTAATGAATATTCATCTTTTGTAAGGATTTCAGCATTAAGGCCCAGTTTTATCAACATTTTATTAAAAAAAACTTTTTTTTCCCAGGTTTTGTAAGTTGGCTTTTAGAAGTAAAATTCTGTATTTCTGCTGTTATTCAAAGAGCTGTTCCCAAGTTCTTTTTTGAGCAAACTTCCTTTGAAAAAGCCCATTCCTCATGAAAAATAAAATGACTAGGTGAGTCAGAAATAACGGATACATTTGGATCCCCAAAAATGCATACCAGCATTTGCTTTAGAGTGGCAAATTCCTGAGAGCAAGGATTTTGGCATCTGTTATTTTTATATTTGGATTTGTAACACGCCTTTCTTTTAAGCAAAAATAGGGAGCGTTCTCCTTATCTTTGTTCCCTCTATAGCTTTGTCTACATCATCTTTTCCTACATTTTCAAAGTTACATACCTGTTCTAAAGATATTAATATCTGTTTATGCCCTTGTTCCTGCCCTGCTATGTGTTTCTTTATAGTGTGTTTCATTCTGCTTCCTCACCTTTCCTTGATTAGAAGTGAAAGAACAGCGTGATCAATACCAGAATAAAGCAGGGACAGACAGTGCTGTATAATGCATCAGGGTACTACTGCAGGAATAATCCAGCCAGTGTTAGGAAAGAATTTCAGAGAAAGTGTTCCCCCAGTGCACTAGTTTGTGGTGCTCCAAGAAGCTGCTGCTACTGTATATCCTATATCTGATGAGATGCAAATATGTTGTCTGATACATTTCTGCATATCTGGAGGTGGAATTGGGAACTGCTGCTCCCACTGGTCCAGAGTGAGATATCATAGAATCATACAGTGGTTTGAGTTGGAAGGGACCTTTAAAGATCATATAGTCCGACCCCCCTGCCATGGGCAGGGACATCTTTCACTACATCAGGTCGCTGAAAGCCCTGTCCAACCTGACCTTGAATGCTTCCAACATAGCCCATGCCACTAGAAAGGCTGGGCCACCATGTTTTTTATCTGATGAGGATATCAGGTATGTTTAGGAAGTGTATGATAGTTCTCTCTGCAACCATAGCAGTATCCTACAGACATATATAACAGTAATTAGGCTAATAATTAATAACTGTCCTGAACTCATCTGCTGTGATCTGTGTGAATGGAAAGCACATAGCACTTCCAAACTGCTGGTTTGCATCGGAGTTAATCTCTTATTTAAATAAATCCATATTTAAATAAAATGAGCTCAGTTTCTTTCACTGCTTTACATCTTGTAACTGAGATGCCTTTTAACTTTGTTCATGTGAAACAAGAGTCTTGATCTGTACTAATGCCATGAAATGAAGAGATACAAGTGTTTTCAATCACAAAATGACAGAAGCTGAGGAAAGTGGCAGTCTATGTTTTCCCACACAAATCCAATGCAGTCCATGGAGATTAATAGATGGCCTGTTTACAGAACATCATTCCTGGTGCTGAAAAATGATATATCATATATGGGCTAAATAAAGCACTTTACAGAAATAATCTGTTTGAAGTCCAGAATTTTAAGATTTTTTTTTACAAGAAATAAAGAAACATGTTCCCAGTGCTGCTAGACATCCAAAGGTGCTTCCTCTAAAACTGTATAGGTGAGTTCATGTATTTCCAGTTTGTAAAATATGCTCATTTCAGCCAAAAAAAAAAAAAAAAAAAAGAGCAGTGTAGTCAGTTTGCTATGGCCTCAGAATAAGGGAAAGAGTTCTCTTAGAAATTCCCAATTTTGATAGGCACAATGTTTCTGTGTGTTATGTTCTTCTATGTATTTGTGCTTGAAATCTCAAGCAACAGCGATGTTTTTGCAAAAGTTCGCTGCTCTTGTGCATGCAGGGCACTGATTTTATTCCTAGGGTGACCTCTAGTGGTATCAAGGCCACTCCTTTTAGTGATGGGTTTCATTTCTTCAGTCTTTCTATTTCAAAGGAAAAAAATCAGAAATGCTTTGCATTACCGTTTATTTTTGGAATTCTGAGACTGACAGAAAACTGCTAAGGTTGTGCTTGTTAAAAAGGATGATGATTTTTCACTATTGCTGAGACAAAGATATCAATAGCAAAACTGGCTGAAAATTCAGCAACCAGTGACTCTTTGCCTTTTTTAAAATAAAATTTTTACTCTGACAAAGATAAAGGTACTTTAGAATTTGCCTTGTGCAATTATTGTAACACATGAAGTGCTTTTAGAAATATTTACCAAATCAGTTTTTAAGCAAATGCTTGAAATACTGATGGACAATTAATTTTGAAAACATATGTAAGTAATTATATAGGATATTATAAGTAGATTAGATGATCTTTATAGCTTCTTGCTACTGCAGCGTATTTAAGTCATTGTAGTTATTCCAGATTTGTCTTGGAGGAAAAAAGCATAGACTTTAGCCTGTGGTAGCTATGAAGTTACACGCCATAACAGACTTACTCTCTTGCTTTCACATGCTATTTTGTGCTTCCAGTCAGCACAGTATATGGCTAAAACTCTGAGCTCTTGAACAGCTTTTGTATTTTTGCATGTACCAAGTTCTTCCGTAAAGAAGATCACAATCAGGAAAAAGAGCCACGGATTTGAAGCAATGGCTAAACAAGCAGAATGATTCCCTTGCGGCAGTACTTGGGGTTTCTTCTTCAGTAATATGTTTTGGGTTTTTCCCAGTATTATGTAGGAATGAAGTTTAAAACTGTAGGAGTATATTCTAATAAGAAGATACTTCTTAAACCTGTCTCTTCAGGCCTCAAGCCACAAGACCTTTCTTTCCATAAGTTTCTCTCCAGTCTTTCTGGGTGTTTTGTAGTTTTATTTGTTGCTGTGTTTTTCCTGTTACTCTTTTTAGCAGGTTTTACTAGGTGCAATGCTAAATTATAGAGGCAGCCATGAGTTTTCTCTTTAATTGTGTCTTCAAGAACTGCATCTTTACCGGAAATCTTTGCAAAAATGTTCTCCCAAACTGTCAGAAAATTCTGAGATTACTCCTGTGTTCCTACTAAGCTTCCCATGTGACTCCACTTCAGCTTATCAGATCTCAAAAAAGAGCAAAGACATCTTTGGACCAAATGATATTTTCATTTGGAGTCATGAACTTGTAGCACAGCTATCCAATTCTCAGTTTTATTGACATTAACTTTAGCATTTCTCTGTTGTTGGAACAGCTTGCGGTCTCTAAGCTTTCGTGCAATCAGTATTTCTTCTGAAATACTGAAAAGTTCAKTGTGAATTGCATTATTATTTAGAGAGTCCTTCTGGTGACTAGTAAGTAAGCTAGACAGAATCTGGAGATGAAGCTCTCAATTCTCTAATTTGGTCTTCTAAAATTAAGATATTAGGATAGTTACACATTGAAAGAGGTCCTTAGAGAAGTTTGCAGGATCTCTGTCCTTAGAATTTTTCATGAAATGTCTGGACCACTTAGTCTGATTCAGTTTTCACCCAACTTTGAGCAGTAGGTTGGACCGCGCAGCCTTCTAAGCTCCCTTCCAACCAGAGTGATTCTGTAATTATAAGACAGGACTTGAGGTGGAGTGAGCAAAAAATAAATTTGGTCTTATGCACACAGTCGACTGATTCTAGGCCTAAGCTTGTTTGCTTTAACTTCAGTATATCTCAGAGTAGCCTCTCTCTATTGGCTTTAAAAAGCTGGTAGGATAACTAAAGGTAACTTACAGTTTAAGGTGCTGCAAACTACTTTCTTCTGGCCACGTCCAGTGGGTATGTTGGGCAGCTTGACGAGGTCTGTATCAGTCAAGGTTTTCTCCATGAGAGCTCTTTGTAACAAACAAAAGTTCTGTAATCTAATGAACCGTAAACAACAAATGGAGCTCTTTCACATCTGTATTTGCTTTGKTTTTTTCAAGGTAAAGGTCAGACCTAGAATAGCAATTTCCATCTGATCATGTAAAGCACAGGACAAGGAGTAAATGAGAAATAGCACAGCTAATGTGACATCCAGTGTTTCAGAACAAGCCGCAAATCTGGTCAAAAACTTCTTACATTTTACAGTTTGCTGAAATGGCTAAAAGAAATTAATTCACTACTTTTTTGCTCAAAAATTTTTGTATGTTTAAGATCAAAGAAAATAATGACTTGGAACARGCAGTTACTAATAATATCCCACAAATGTGCAGAGGTTGGATATCCTTCTCCAGATAAGAATCTTGTGGATAAGTTGTAATTGTTTCTGGATATGTCAGGATTGTCTCTTCTCAGTATACAGTACAGTGTAATTCAGCTGGCAGCTACCAGAACATCGAGCTCAATGTCCTTTCCTTCATAGGTCATAGGAAAGAGCTGTCTGAGTTATGAGAAATACCTAAATACCTGTATGTGTCTTGCACCTTCTTGAGGTGGTAGCCCAGCACAGACAGCCTAGCTGTTCTGCAGCTACAGCCGATGGGGATGGGCATGGGAGGACCAGCAAAAGTGTGGCACTCAGTGTGGGATATGAGTGTGGCCAGCAGGGAGAGAGGGTCCCAAAAACACAATCTGGTCCCCACAACTGCACAAGTTGTATATGGCCCTGATYTAGCACATGTGCCAGAACACTGAACAACCTTAAAAATGAATCTTCTTAAATAATAACATTCCTGCTGACATGAAATCCTATGGTTGTGGCTTCAGAAATTTTCTGGAAAACTCATACATCATACCAACATTTAGAAAAGCATTCAGGAAACTCTTTTAGAGGTCTAATGGAGTAGCCAGGTGGGAGAGTGGAAACAAAACTTCCGTAGTACTTTGGTCTTTATTATATACTTCACCAAGGTGGGGTCTTAGCACATATTCTCTGCTATTTGCACAGGAAAAAAAATCAGATTCGTGATAGAGGTGCTTCAGGCCCAACACCTTTTCTCTTATTTGGGGCAAGGATTAAACTAAACACTGTATGGTGCAACTGCATGCTCATAATATATTGATTTCACCAAAACAATGGTGTATTTTTCCTTTCTGTTTTCCATCTCCTYTACTTCTCTCTTGCAGATGAAAGGTCTTTTACTAATACCTTGTAGCAGAAAGACCAAAATTGTTCAGGCTGATACTGCCATATACATTTGCTTGGTTAGTATTCAAGAACCTCTTGAATCAAGGTCAAAACCTCTTTTATTGTCTAACTTGAAGTGACACATCAGTTGCATGACCCATCTATACCTATACACAGCTGAAACAGAAGCAGTTAAGTATAAAACATGTATGATTATTTTTCCTTAATATTCTTTCAAGTGACATTGCTATAAATTCAGTACATAGTCCAAAATAAATGCTTTTGTGCATTGTCACAAGTGTTTGTACTGACAACCACAGCCACAGTTCCATGCAGAATGCAGGTAAAACGCACATTGTTTTTAGAAAACATTAGACCTATTGAATTGATCCCACAGTTGCTGTGCGCAYTGCATTCCTAAATGTGACCTGCAAGCACAGGATATACTGTGCATGCCTATGTATATTGCTCATGCACAGTAAGGCTGGCACTTCTCCGAACTGAGAACTGTACATCTGCTTAGCAAGAAATACGGACGGATGCTCTAAGCTTCAGTATCTCTTCTATGCTCTGTGACACTCAGTGTGACTGCACCTTTAGCACTCTCAGGTATTTCTCATTCTCAGTAAAGCTGTGCTGTATTATTCTCAGTCAAGTTCTTATCTTGACCAGGCTTTACAAAAAGTTGCTTTACAAAAATTATGGTGCTGTCTTATCGCAACTGCGATCTGCACATTGATGGCAGTGTATTCTTAATGTCTGAGCTTCCTGATAAGCAACAAACTTCAGAAGTATTTTCCATCCTTTTCTTTCAAGAAGAACGTGACAAAACTTAGCAAAGAGACTTTTTCTTTCCATGAAAACTCTTGGATGTTGTAGAAATGAATGCTAATGAAGCTTCAAAACTTATGGATAACAAACCACACCCCTTCTTGGGAGGCAGAGAAAGACCATTCAAATATCAGGTATGGTTTTGTCTAAGATTATGAACAAGACAAATGATGCAACAATAATCTCATGTAATCAAATGGTAAAATGCATTTATTAAGTGTAGGCAAGAATCTGAGTTAGTAGGGGTTTCCTGACTAATGCCCAGCTATGTTACTATTCCACTAGATCAACTGGTGTGTATGGAACATACTAAACTTGAAGCTGCTTTTTTTTTTTTTTTTTCAGTATAATGTACTTGTATATTTGGAAGCCAACAAAGAACTTTTAGCCACAATGGTTTCAGAAACTTTCATGGCTTTTGTGCAGCTGACATGAAGGCAACGCCTTGTGTTTCATATGCCATGTATTTTCAGGAGCAAATATATAGATGCCTAGTTTCAAAGAAGAAACTTGAGGGAATTGAAGTGTGAGTCTGTATTTAGCCAAACCAGCTCACAGAGGCTGGAAAAAATAGCTCCACTTTTCAGGTGTGCATTGGAAGTCAGTTAGTTTGAGCCAATATTAAGCCAGTAAAACAATAAATAATACAATGATAAAACAAAAAGCAGCATACCAATGGACCCTTTTAAATTCAGTGATTAAAATAAAAATAAAAATCAACAAAATACACATGCCCTTAATCCCCCACACATGCACAAACTTGTTAAGTGCTGAAAATAGGACACTTTTTGTTTCAATGTATGCTCATGACCAACTGGCTGAAATTTTAAAAAATCTATTACATTAGGATAAGGGGTAAATTGCTCTAAAACCCACAATATAAACTCTTCCAGACATTAGGGTATTTTCATCTTCTCCTGAGTTTCATTGTGCATACCCATCTTTGCTTTTGTATAAGGTACACACGTGGTGCCCGGTGACAAACATAGGTTGACATGGCCCAGGGGAGGAATAAGAAGGAAGGGGAGAATTACTTGTAAGCTGATCCTGAATAACAATGGATGGGTAGTTCTTTTTAAAAACCCAGATGACAGCATATGCTCCAGTTTGAAAGCACTAAAGCCAGAGTTTGCCAAAAGCTGCAGGGTTGATAAATAAAGCAGTAAAAATATTAACTGGATACTGAAGTCAATTCTAAATTTGGTTACTTCAAGTGACTATAAATTTAAGCAGATAAACACAAGACTATCCAATGAAAAAACGAAAATCTTTGACTGCAAAAGTACAGCTGGAGGGCAGGGCACAATGTTATTTGAGGCACAAAACAATAAATCCCTAGGAGTTTGACTTCTAGGATACACTTAGGTCGAGAAATATATAAGCACCCCAGAGAGTATAAAGTTCAGGGTCACAGAGAGTTTCTTGCAAAATTTTCTGACTGTAGACAAGAATCTGCCAGAGTATTTCAAGTTGTTGCCAGCTTGCAGTAAACTATGGTGATAACACTTGGTATTTCATGCTAGAAATAGTGTTTTTCATCCATGCTTGCCATATTGCTTTGAAATAGTGATCCAGTTAGCAGGTGCTATCATTTCTTTCTGGTACTGTGTGATTTGGTGATGTGGAATGTGTTGTAAAATTTACTACTTCCTGTGCTCCAAAATTGGCCCTTTCATTAGACTAAAATCATTATATCTTAAATACATCTTAATTAATTAATTATTATTAAGTATTAATTAAATACTTGAATACTCTTACAATCTTCTTTATGCAAAGAAAAAACCAAAACCCACAAACCTTTATGGTATGAACTGAGTGTCAACCAATGCAGAGCTCACCTTCCTCTCTAAGCAGGCAGCTGGTATCCATTGTATCCTGTGCCTCACTTCACCAAATGGGTTGTTTCTGAAGATGAAACAAAAACAGTTAGCCTGAAGATAAATATAAAAGTTGCTAGCTATTTCACTGCCTGACGTAGCATTGTCAAAATCTCTTCTTCACATTGTGTGACTCAGTACTGTTAACAAAAGACTTCACAGCATAGTATTCATAAGTTTTGCCACTCAGCTGTATGTGTAGTTACGCTAATGTAAAGGAACTAATACTCCTTATGAGTACAGTGCTGACTTCTGGTAAAATAACTCCGTTGTACAGAACTGGATGGAGGTATGCCAACAGAAACCCCTCGTATACACAGAGGCAATGTTTTCCAAAACATGCAYGTCATACCTCTGCTGCACCCCTGAAACCTGGGTCTGCATTATCCAGGATCAAATTGCACCAACTGCATTTGTTGCCCAGGAGAAGTCACTGGGGCACTAGAAGTGCAGGTGATATTGCACATCAGCTGAATGGCTCATCTCGGTTGATGCACTAAAAGCATAGAGCTAGACTGTACAATCAAGTTTCATATGACAAACTGTCAATCAATAAATTAAAAGTCAGCCCTGAGTGAACAAAGCAGATACCACTTTTTGTTCTTCTGTGCAGTTGCAGAAATGATATCTGATAGTTAATATTTCAGCAGTAGCACCTCTGCACTTTTTAATCTATTACAAATTTTTTAACATGTATGGGCAAAAGTTGGTCTTGTGAATTTTCAGTTTCTCATAATTTACGTATACTTTGTATATATGCAGTTAATACATAGATAAAATGTTTTTGTGTTTTAATAAACATTTTCTGTTTCTGCATGGGCAGGCAGATACATACAACAAAAAGAAACTCTTTAGAGGAATAGAAACCTGTAGCAAAAAGAAAGTATTTCTTCTTAGGTATCTAAAATTTGTGAGTAAACATTATGCTTTCTATGTTTTACTGTCTATTCACTCAGTTGTTTCTCTCATTTTATTTTAAAATAACTGAGCCTACGTACTGAAGATTAGTAACATTAGACGTGAGATACAATGAGCCTGTAACCTCTGCCTTAGCTTCCTCGCTTCAGCTGTAGCTGAAATTGCCTGGGCTGGTGGGAGGAGAGGGGTGTGAGGCAGCAGCAGCAGGAGCCCAGGGGCTGAAAGAGGCCATTGCCTCAGGGATTCAGGAAAGGTAAAGGGGAGAGGGGACAAAAGAAGTAGCAGKGAATGAGGAGAAGGCAGAAACAGCAGCAAACAAAAGGGTTGAAATACACTCCGTGAGACCATAGATCTCTTTTGCTTGGAACATCAGGAAAGAGCCATGTGTTCATCCGTATATATTACAGCAGGCAGATTCAAAAAGGTCTAGTCTTTAGAGCAGAATGCTATTCAGTTCACAACCATGTTGCTGCAATGAGCAGGCATGACAAAAAGCTGAAATGGAGACTGCAACAGCATGGGAAAAGACACCAGAGAACTTACAAAGCCGTGCCCAAGTAAGCATGACCTGGACTTGACTTACCACTGGACTTCAGCTGACGCTGTGATCAGATCTCTTCTGCTTTTGTGACTGGAACACAGTGATGGATGCCTAAGTTTTAGCTATTTACTTGATGAAATTTCCAATGCTATTTTTGCTGCAGGGGCCCCACCAGCTTGCAGTGTACTCACCTCTTTCCATTCTGTACATATACAAAACTTTGTGGTGCTCACCTTGCCCACAGCTGTGTTTCTTGCTTTCACCACCAGCATATTGCTAGAGATAATGGGCGTAGCTGTATTCAGGGTTGAGGATGCTGGGGCCTTTGTATAAAAGAAGTACCCATCTCATATAAAAGGCTTTATTATTATTTCCGAAGGTAACTTGCAACTTGCAATCCCTTCTACAGCATGTAATCAGCAGCAAAAAACATTTTTCTCCGTGTTTTTATATATAAGTGACAAAATTCTGCCTAAGTTTGGCTGCCCTTTCAGAGCTAGTGCAAAAATATTTTCCCAAGTACTAGATGTCCCAATAAATCAGGGAAGGAAAGGTGCAATATTATGGCCTTGCATCACTCTCTAATGACTAGCAGAATTTGGTGATGTTTTCATGTAGGGAAGTCCTCACTTCAGAAACAGCATTAACATTTTAAGATGTTACTGTCTTCCACTCTGTATTATTTCCCTTCATTATAAGGGGCTAGAGCTGCAATGTTCTGAACTCAGACACCATAACACATTGTCCAAGTAGGTCAAATGCACTTCAGTGTGCTCAGGAGAGTCCTCTTTAACCTCTGGTGAAGACAGCTCAAGCAAAGTCTGGCTGGCTTTGCATGGAAACATATTAAGGATGCTCACATGGTCTGTGAGCATGGCTCACTTGGGAGGCAGTAATTCCCTAAATCATTTCAGTTTGTTCCACAAGAGCACATTTATCTCAAGCCTGGATGCTGTGTCTTCATGAAAGTCAGAACAAGCGTGAAGCCTCAGGAGCTCTGCAGTGGGTATCTCCCCATAAGTTCCCTGTGTAGCTCTGCGCTTTCCCACGTTATGCCTTCTCCTGAGGATGAAATCTGACAAATCAGAAAATCCTGATCCCCTGTAATCAGTGAAAGGTTTACTCCTTTCCTTAAAGGTTCTGGCATGATTATTGACGGCCACCTTATTATCCGTTGTGTTCAGGTATAACTTGTTATGCAATGCCACTGTTGTAKCATCTCCTCTGCCATGATATTTGCACCTCCTGGCTTGCACCTCCACCACCTTGGAATGTTCACTTCAACATTCCAAGCAATTTATTTTTTAATCTTTTGAGGGTATCCTCTCCACCACAAATGTCTTCACCCTACCCTTCTTTTGTAATCTGCACATCCAGCAAAGTCTTTCAATGTATGAAATGAGAATTGTACATGGGCTTTGTCCACCTTGGCTGTCTGTATTAACATGCTTGACCTAAGTACTCTAAATGAAATAAAATGCTTTTCAGCTTCATCTGTATTAAGCTACAGGGTGCTACAACAAAAGATTAATAGTTTCAGCTGGCGCACTGACAGGTGGAGCGAGGTCATTTCTGCCCTTTGTTCCAGACAGAATTCCTCTCCTTGAAGAGAGGGTGCACTCCTCAGGCCTCATGGCAGGTTGACATAGAATTTATTTTCTTGGCAGAAATAATAGTTGGGATGAAAACTCACACGTRTTGTACAGCAAATCTTTTGTTTCATTTTTCTTTAGTTAAAAAGGTTAAACGTGTTTTCTTGGGAACCTTAAACTATTCTCATTCATCCTATAARTAGAAACTCTTGTAATACTAGTAGGTAACTTTACATTTCCTTTCACTGCTGAACATATAACCCATGATGGAAAGGCTTTTTTGCCATCTCTCAGAATAAGCATATTGTATATTGCATGCTACCTAGCTCTCTTATAGGATGGGGAAATCCTAAGCTGCTTTCTTAGGTTAGCCTAGGCTACTCTTAAGGTATTTCCTCAGTTCTCCTTTACCTTGGAAAATTTCTTACAGTTTCAGGACATTTTCCTTACTTATACTAATTGTCTGAATTTATTGCTTACCAAAGTCACTTTCTCCTCCAGGATTTGTCTTTTACTCTTCTTTCTGTTATTCTGTTTCCAGGCACCAGCACAGCTACTGTTGTATCTTCTTTTTGCAATGACTTTGCTGTTCTGGTCTTGCCTTTGTGGCCAGAGCTGTCAGGTTGAATGCATTTAGTAGGGCTTTATGCCAAAGACGAACTTTTAAAATGGACTGGCAAACTCACTTTTATTCATATCTAAAATGAATATTCCAGCCTTTACTGAAAAAAAAAAAAAAAATTAAAAGCAACTTAACTCAAATCACTAGTTATTGAGTGTCTCTTATACTAAGTAAGCCCTAAATAAGGAATTTGAAGAAACATTACCAGAAGAGAGAAACTGTTAATGACCCCCATTTCATTACCCACCTCTTAAAAAATAGTTTTTATTCTAATTAAAAGTTGCTTCTTTTCACATCGTATGATCATTACTTACATCTGATCATTTCTCCTATAGCTGTTTCCAGTCCTTCTGAAGAGCTAAATATGCTTGATCCAGTAGAAGAGAAACTTCGAACGCAAATTGAAGAAGAAAAAAAAAGGTATTACTTCTGCCTCAAACTTCTGCTATCCTTCAGAAGATAAATTATACTGATAGTATATTCCAGTTACAATTCTGCACACACAGTTACCCTCAGGGTTTTCTCTGACATTTTAAAAATATCAGCTTTGTGGTTCACTAATAGTTTTTAAATTTGTGTATATGCTGTTGATTTGTCTGTAAGATCCCACAGTACATGAGTGGGGAAAATTTATGCTTAGGCTAGTGGCTAAAAATAAATAAAAATAGCTTCATGTCCTCCCTGAGGATTAGTGTTAGAAACTTGTTGTTTGAATCCAAATGTATCGTGAACCTTTTTGGTTGATTCAGAAATGTCCTGCCTTCCTTGACCTAAGGAAAACCTTTAGGCTATACAGGATTGACTAAGTGTAAATAATATGCAGAATATGCATTGGTTAACCAATCCTTGCTCTAATGTCACTGTAGCCTGGAGGATAAAAGAAAATAGATGCAAGGATATCAGTTCTAAGTAATTTGCTAGCGTTTACGTTATGTGCAATCTGTGAGGAAACTTCTGGCTATTTCATATGACTGGTAAATCTCCAACTATATGTTAGCCAAGAGGCCTCGTTAATGAAGCTTCCATCTGAAAGGGGAATCAGTCTCACCTCCTATCTGAATCCAGGCTCTGGCGACCAGTTGTTTATTAATGGTAACATGCTGAGAAATCGAAAGAAATAATTCACATATTTGATTGAACCTGTATTTTAATTGTTAATCAATATTGATCCCACTTGTATTTCATTAATTTCTTTAGTGAAATAAAAGCTTTGTGGGATAGGTTTCTTGTACTTACTGTCCACTGAAGCTCTTGTAAAGTATGAGATGTCTCTTCCTACCACCACGCTCTCTGTGTCCCCTGCATCTCTGATTATTCTATATTCTTTTGTAGTTTACATCTGTAACTGTTCTAGGTAGGATAAAGCTTTGTTCAGATATGTGTTGGAAGATCTGTAATACTCTTTCTTCTTCTCATGTTAGTTATAAAACAATGTTGAATCGTTTGAAAGGGCTGAAGGTAGAGATTGAGCACCTGCAGCTTCTTATGGAAAAAGTAAAGATGAAGCTGCAAAAAGACTTTGAAGTTTGGTGGTCTGAAGAGGCAATAAATCTACAGGTATGAAATCACTTTGTATTTCTTCCATTTTCATGTAATGTAGCATCTTAAATAATTTCCTAAAGTAGTAGTTAATTGACTAGATAGAAAGGAGTATGAAGGATGGGATTTGCGGCCTGATTCACCTGTGCTTATGCCAATGTAAATCAGACAAAGATAATGTGAATTACGCTAGTATGAAGCTAACACAAGCGAAGCAAAACCCTTGCTTTCTGCTCTATTTTCTGTTTTGACTTTCCCCCAAACAACTTGATTGAAAGCCAAGAATGGTCCCAAAATGCTGAAAACTCTGAAGGAACATAAAACAAATAGAGGAGATTAAAAAAAAATAATCTTTTTTACTTCTAGCAAAACTACGATTTCATCAGGTTTATGACGTGTATTAGAAGATGGCAGTCTTATAGTATATATATATGTATATACAGATGATAGCTGTAATATGGACAAATCCATTTGTCCAAATCCAAAGAGAAGATTTACTCCTTGGGGAAAAGTTGTTATAAATAAACATAATTGGGTTTTAGCTTCCTTTGTTTGCAAAGACTCCAGTAACGTTTCAGCTTTCCTAAGCTCCCAGAGGGTCAGCAGCTCTCAGCACAAAGCATGTGTCCCCTCACTCTCTAACTGAGGCCCACTATTGCCATCATTGCCTGTTTAAGAACCCAGCAGAAACAGAGTGCTCCAATGTAATGACTTGTGTAAAAATAAACTAAAGAGATGTCATTTTAAACAGTGTATTAAAAGTTCATAACACAGTCTGAAAGCTACACAGTTTCACCAACACAGGAGACAGTACAAGAGGGTCCGGAGGGGGATCAACWGAAGCAACAGCACAGCTTTCTTATGCTCCCCTTCTGACACTTTTTTAATGTCTTCCAAGTAGTGACATGGCATCTCAGAGCAAAGCGCTGCCATGAAATGCACATCAGCCTAATGAAAAAGAATGCTGAGTGCAGTCCATCCCATATCGTTTACTATTAACTGAAAAAGAAGATTTACTCTTTGGGGAAAAGTTGTTATAAACAAAGAAGTGTTTAGCCAGTATTTTGTTTAATTCTTATGAGTATAAATTTAAACTGTATTTTTAAGAAAACAGCCTAAAGTAAATACAGAACATAACACAGGGAACTTAGTTATCCTTAGAGTGCCACCTAACTAGCTTAACTTCAAGTTATCCTTGCGAAATACTTTTCAGTTTAAAATCCCTAACCATATTAGTGACAAAAAAAATGTTTTAGTCACCCTCCTGTCTAAATATTTAGGCTTTTCAAAGCACTGCAAGTAATATTCTTGAACGACTGGAGCACATTTTTCTGTATCCCTTAACAGGAGAGGTCCGGGATTCAGCCTCTCATGATTCATCAGTAGAAGATTAGAAAACTGGAAAAAATAATTCGGATTGATTTCTTGGATCTTGACCTATCCATACATCTGAGCTCCCTAAGAAACTCAAATCGGCAAACACATGCTGTTACATATTAAAAACCTGTAACTTGAGCTTAACCATACTTGAACCAATCCTAAACACTTTTCTCTTTGTTCAGAAGTGTTTGTCCAAGTGAAGAAAATACTGTGTGATTCAGACTCTGTGTTTTCTGAATGAGTCATTGCCTACCTTGTTATTGCTGAGACCTGTAGGCTGATATTAAGCACTCTAAAAAAATCCTACCCTACATAATTTTGTTTTTCAATCTAAACCCATCAGGAAAAGCCAGAGATGGTTAGCTCACCAAATACCACGACTGTTTATCCCCAGTTTATCAAATCCTCGCAACAACTATCAACTAACAGGTAAATTGTTAATTTTTCTCTTCCTAACTTACTTGTAAGAAAATGCAGTTTTAGTAGAAGTGCAGTTCACCAGAATGCTTTTGGAAATATCACACTCAAACATGACATTTCCAGTTACAAGAGAAATGACTGTGTAGAAAATGAATTTTTATTATTCAGTTGTTTTGCAATCATATTGAAGGTAGCGTATTGTAACTCAGTTCCTCTGACTTGTTGGTCTTGGGACCCTGGAAACCTGTCACTAGGGACCCCATGACAAATAGCTAAGAAAAGCAAGCCTGTTATCAGTCAATTTTGCTATATGAGGAGATTATATCTCCTTTGGAATGTATTCAGGGGGCTGCAAACCAAAAAAAGATTAAGAAATTATTTAATATATAGCCTAGATAGATTTGCTGTTGAAAAATATTCTGGTGCTACATTTATGCAGCGTATTATTCCACAATGATATTGCATTTGATATTGTAAAACACTGGTGCATCCTCTACAGTAGAAAAATGTAATCATCTTGTTTGTTTCATCATCAGTCACTTCTGATTTCAAAACCTCTAACTTAAACTTGCAGTAATAGTTCTTTTATAGCCTTCAAGCAGAGTGCAGGAAAACACATACCTGAATGTGCAGGTTTCCATATTCATTGACAATAAATGGAGGTGTTCTCTCTCCTTCCCTCTTCCTCTCTCCCTTCCTACCTCTCTCTTGCTCTCTTTTTCTCCCTCTCTCTCTCCCTCCTTTTCATTATACAGTTAATCTTTCTCTGATGAGTGGCTTTACCTACAGTTTTAAAACAATACTCTGCATAAATGTTGTTTCCTGCTTTGCAGCAAACATAATATATCCTACATACCATTAAATAATGAATACTGGATTTTCTTAAAACTGTGAAATATATTCTAATTTTTATTGTAAACTTTCGTGTATCTATAGTAAACGGTCCATAATCAGTATAGARAATGAAACACATAATCCTCTAAAGTTGTCTAAGAAGGCATTTTCAGATGTCTCAAACTGATGAAAACTGACTCTAGTCTTCTCTACGTTGCTTCAATTCTTATTCTGTGTTCTCTCAAGACAGGCACTATTCATTTTGCAAATGGCTGGCAGGTTTTAGGCCTAATTTGAGCTGTTCATTTCTGGTTTTAGGCTGAAGGTTACTTGTCCCACAGAAAAGCTGATGGAACAGAATGTGAGAGCATTTTTGGTCTAGCTTAGCATAAAGTCAGCCAAATTAGCTCAAGCAATCCATGACTGTCACTCTCTTTAAATTTGTACTGAATTGAACTAAGTACCTCTTGCACAACCTCTCTGCCCCGTTGTTCTTGGGAACAACAATTTCCAGTTGGTGTGCTGATGCATTGCTCAGGAGAGTGATATATTTTGCAGTCTAAGCTAGAATTAGAAAGAACATATGATAATGCCCAGGCACTTTCCAGTGCAATGGGAGACTGGCCTCCAGGAGTAGTGATTAATCCTTCCCCCGCCCTAGCTCAGAAGCAAAATTGCATAACTGGTTTCTTTATAATTTTCTTTTAAATGCCTTTACTGTTTGTGTTTGTTACTGGAGGACAAGTCTCAGAGAAGTGTGTCTAGCATTTTGAATAGAATGGGGGAAGGTGTCTGATTCCTTTCAGCTGCCAAGCTTACTTCAGAGTCCTGTACTGCCCTGCATGGTCTCTTGCGAAAAATCACATTCTTTATAATGAACAGTTTCTCTGTGTCTAAGTAGTGGCCATGTTGACTGAGATTGAGTGGAGGATCCTTGCATACATATCACAGACCCTGAACATTCATCTTCTTGAACTTAAATTGTAGAGGGAGTCAGGATGAATATAGTTTTGTTTTCCCATCTCTATCAATATTCTTGTAATGATCTKTTGAAGTTAATTACTTTTTCCTCCTTATAGTTCCAGAAAGTTGATCCTATTTTATGTTAGGATGTTTAAACATATTTTACAGAAGTACATTTCCAGTGTGATGTATATGGAAGCAGAAACACTATTTCTGCTTTTTGTGAGGTGGGAGCTGCAGGCTTAACATCCCGCTGTGCATGAAAATTTACTTTTCCCCCTACTTGAGGCAATAACATTTTAGAGTAAAAGTTTCCAATTTCACAGGCTTTTAGAGTATAAAACAGTAGAATATTTATTTCCCAAGGATTTCCTTGACTCCAGTTGACACAAGGACTTTACTTACCAGTTCCCATGATTGTGTAGGATGAGTCCAGGCTACAATTGCTCCTCTCAGTTACATAGTCCTGAGACACAAATGGCTCTTTGTTTCTAATTCACCTGGAAATCAACAATGTCTTTCTCTGAAATGATATTGCTATCTTCACCCAGCAGAATAACCAGTGACAAAAGCAGAAACTGACAAATTATATTTGATATAATGTGGTGTAAATAAAACTTATTTCCAAGGTGGAATTCAGTTCACAGGTGTGTTCAATAGATATAAGATCTAAAACTTAGTGGGCTGCATGTCAGAAATCTAAGACTGCTGTTGACAGAGTAAGTATGCAGTAAAACCATTCAAACTCCTGAGTGTGAATGGATATAAATACAATCTTCAGGATTAGAATTAATAAATTATCTATCTTAGCATATAAAGTATACATGTATATTCCATAATCTTTTTTGAGATTTATATATGTGTTTGAACAAAATCTTTTGATCACCTTCTAGTGCACGATTCATATGGATTGTTATTGTTTGACACACCTTAGTCATGTTACCAGAGAAAATTAAGCCTTGGGAAGGGAATGTGATAGCCTCAAATTGTATTTTATATTAAAGCAATTTATAACTAAAATAACAGGGAAGGGAAGCTGGTAATCCTTCTGAGGCTTAAGAAGGACACACATGTATAAAAGGCCCTTGATTCATGGCCAAACATGTCTCTTTTTTGATTGAAAAAAAATGGCTGAATTGTTAAGTGCAGAAATGAGTCTGTATTAGTAAAAGAGTTGAACAGTGAGCATTTCTGCCTTAGTCAGTAAGGTTTGAAAGCCATTGGCTTGATCCTACTCCTACTAGAGTAAGAAGCAAAACATTGATTTTAGTGACCACAGAGCTGAAGTGGGGAAAAGGGTGACATAAGGGTTATCAGTGGGTTTAGCATAAGAAAAAACATTTCTGCATAAGAAAGGTAATTTCTTGAACAGGCTAATCACATTACCAAATCTGATATACACTTAAAATAGCTGAAAGCAGCAGTTTGTATATTGTAGAGGCTTACAGACTCATGCTCATTAACCTGTTGAGTAGATTCAAAAGGTTTCCAGACTATATTTATCTTTGCATATGTCTTTCATACGAAGGTTGCAGAAATATTGAATCTCATCTGATCTGAACATATTACTTGAAATAAAGAGCAACTGTGCAAAGTGGAGAAAGAATGACCCATCTCTATATTTCAGACAGAAAAGGGTCTAATCAGCAATCCCAGAGTCACAGTACAAAGTGAAACAAAGAGGAACTTAAAATAATCATCAAGAAGTTATTTTATTCAAAAGGAACACCTAATAAAATCCCTCAAACTGGAAAGAGAGTACTCTACTTGTCCATATTATCTCTGCCATAAAGCTGTGGTGCTAACTGCAACTCGTACTGTATGTGCATTTATGTCTCTTAATGGGTTCCTGTCAAGTCTGCAAAAAGTCTTAAAATGCATGTTGGGCTCAGCACTCCATGTCTGCTCCACTTCATAATTCAAGCACAGTGTTTTGTTCATCCTTATATAGTCTTCTGCCACATTGGCTTTCATTTAAGAGATTTGTCAGATCCTTGTCTGTTCAAGTTACTTCCCTCACTGAGTATTTAATTTCACTGGTGTTGAACTGTTCTTGTATTCCCCTTGAATCAAGCAAATGTTGGATAGTTATTCCAATCTTCTAAAAAATTTTGGATTTTTTTCCTTCTCTCAGAAGGAATGCATTCCTTTGTAATTGAGTCAGATCTTTCTTAACCTCACTCATTCCCTTTTACTGAATCTCATTCGTCTATTCCAGCAAACCCCACAGTATGTTCATTCTCAGACTCCTTGGCTCTTCAGCTTCTTCTTCAAAATCTTCCTGTCGCTTTAGATTCCCTTGGAGATATTTTCAGATAACTCTTCATGTTCTCCGATGACTTTGAACATCAGATTTTTTAACATTTATTGTCCTGGATTGCAAAATTTACTCCCTATATTAATGCTATGTGAAACAAGGGAAATGTTTACATATTTTGCAGCATTTTCTGTTGTAATCCTTTTTCATTCTTGCCAATTTTCTGCAGTGTTACATGATGATAAAATATAATCTAGGAATAACATTGTTGATTAATGGCATTTCAAAGGTTTTCACATTCTGTTGGTAACAATTTAACTTGAACAATTTATCTATGAATTTGCAAATTAGGCCAAATTTGATTTTGTAAAGAAATAGTAAAATGCTCAGATTTTAAGCAGCTTGAATCTTGTCTGCCTTTACACAGAACAACTGTTCCCCTCACGTGCAAGGCTCAGATGACTGGAGAACTGCAGCTGAGGTTTTTTTAACATTGCAGAGGTTGCACACCCTCAAATTTTATGCTTTCCATTTTAATCTACCTGATCTTCCACTTTTTTTCAGCTGGCAAATCAAGCATTCATACCATGACACCATCATCTCTCCAGCTCCTCTACCCTATGTGCTTGATGGAGGTGGTCAGTCCATGGGACAGTTGTCTCTGGCCCTTGGGTTCCTGCAGCAAGGGAGACACTGCCGCAAYACTGTGTACATCTCTCTAGCTGCTGCCCCATGCCTGACTGAGACATATACCCCCAACAGATGATCCCCCCCAAAAAAGCAAGTTACCCACTGGGTGAAACTTCGGGTACTAGGTTAAAAAAAGAACTGAGACATATGAAGTTGACAGACTATCTTTAACCTCCAGAAAAAGCAGGAACTTTAATGAAGCTGTCAGGAAACTGTGGTTTGAGACTTCTTAAATTGAACTCAAGGAAAAATCAGATTCAGAATGAAAATGAGAATTATACATTGTCAAAAGAACCTGAATAATGTTAGAGCTTAGGAGCCAGACAAAGAGACAGGTCTTCTACACCTTGTATGTCCATCCAAATCCAAAACTGTGATCCAGGAGTGCCTATTTAGATGTTACAGAAATGTTGGTTGGAAGGCACCTCTAGAGATCTCTAGACCAACCTCTTGCTTGAGGAAGGACTATCATCACATTAAATCAGGTCAGCTATGGTTTTGGCTGGCTTTGTCGAGCAYACTGAGATGTCCGGTCCTTCAGGCTTAACACACAGAGAGGGGGATCATTACCACCACCCCATGCTGTCGTAATGACTTTCCATTAAACTTAGAGCAGTACTAGCAAAATTTATCATCTTTTCTCATCACTGGAACAGCATCTGACTCAGATGAAGGAGGAGAGTCCTGGCTTCTGAGAACAGACTAGGAGCAAGTTGCATCTGAGCATACAAACCACTGTACAGCAAAATTACACTCTTTCATCCCCTAATGATTCAACATATCTTGCAATGCCATAAAAACATTATCGGAGCTTCATTATGAAGGATACAAATTATCCCCGTACAGGCCATCCCTCTAGCCTAGGGATCAGAGAAATCTCTGGGATACGTAAAACATGGATTTGAGTTCTGCCAAGCTGAGGGACTCATTTGTTAGATTAGTACTCTAATTGTTAACCTCTTATATGCAAGCAGCACTTTGAGTCATTACAAAAAGTCGTTATAAGCTTCCTTATAAATTTCCTTAACTTGCAGGAGAAGAGTTTGCATCCCACAGACAAAAATGTCTGGCTGTAACCCCACAGGCAGAGGGTGGGAGTTTAAGATCCATCTCTGAGCACACTAATGTTAATGTCCTGATTCTGGGCATCACCTCACTCAGTCTAAGGGTTTTTTTTAATATCACCTTCCTCAGATGCCCATTTCTCCCAGAGCACTCTAAGGCAAGTTTCGGCATATTGTCCTGGGTCCAGGAATCCACCTGAAAGTGAGATCCCTAGAGGTCAAACCCTGCCACACCTGTAGCGCCTACGTTTTTTTAATGGATCTGGATCTAAGTCCCCTTTAAAATGGGGATTTAACAATTTTGGGGAATACTTTTCATTTAAATTTAATGGAAAAAATTAGTTCAAACATATAAACTACTGCAGCTTAAAAATAAATTACTTCGGCTGACTCACAGTATTTATAAAATTATACATTCTGTTCATGGAAATAAAAAGGAAAGAAGCTTATTTCAATGAAAAGAAAGCAATGAAAAAGGATCACATTAAGTCACATTACCTTGTATTTGTTGCAGGTTAAGAAGAGAGTCATGGACGGTTGCTATGGTTCAGCTGATGTGTGGTGATTTATTAAGCCATGGTTATATGACTAGGTATCTCAGGACACAGACATAGAGTTCTTTTAGAAAATTGAATTTAAGACCCTAAATCACTTAGTTTTTAAGAACTGCCAAATCAATGGAAAAGATGTTCAGGAAATCCTAAAGCAGAACTATGATGTGAAGTTCCCAGATATTGCTAAACCACATAGTAGGTAATAACATCACACATCCTTTCTAGCGCTTATAAGACGTAGGCATAATAAAGTACGGAATATTATTAACATTAAATATGATATTGCTTTAGTTGAATTAGGCTGAGTCTTGAGGTTATTTTAATCCATCTAGGCAGGTGCAAATGGTATGGGACTCGAGGAGTTAAAGAGAAACATTCAGTAAACCTGGAGCTGTTCATTTGAAAATGACTTATACTCTTSGGCACAATATCTTCTGCAAAACTGAACCTGGCACAGCGTAATACAGTGAAATTTTAGTAATAAATTTCTTTCCTTTTTCAAGTCCTCTGCCAGAAATATCAATTCATCAGCCAACAATGAACAAACTACTGCAGAGTCAGAGAAGCAAGAACTTGCCAATCCTGCCATCTACTGGAAAAATCCTAAAACTGAGTAATTCAGTGTTTCCACTTTCTCTAAGATTGGCAGCAGACCCGGCAGCATACGCAACCCACGGGGAAAAGGAAAGAGTCCCTGGACACCCTGTGGCAGAAATCTGCCTTCCTAGTGGAGAGGTTCCTTGATAACGATATCTGCAGGGACAGGAATGTACAACAGCTGTTTGCAATATATTTGGCTGTCATCAACAAGCCACATCCCAAAGTCCTCACTGAATTTTTATCCAGTCTCCCACTGATTTCGGTAATAATTTTGCCTGACTAAAGAAAGAATGGAAAATGAGCTAAGGCCTCATTTGGCTAATAGTCAGTTTGGGAACTAAATATACCATTACAAACTGTACATCAGATACATCAAAGTGCTTTACAAGCCCTGCTTAGAAGGCAAATCCTAAGAGTATAATCTTTATGAGCTTATTTGTCATTCTTTCATAGCCACATTCTCTACATAAACCTAATCATCACACGGATTCAACTGAAAATCCTCTTCCAGTAAACAAGTGCTTTATATAGATAAAAAAGTCTTGAAAAACAGCTTCTTTGTAGTTACTTAGCACGTATTAATATTCCCTCCACATGGGCTGTATTCTTTCCTTCATTTCTGCTCCCATTCCAGTTTTTCAGAGACCACAAGAGTCAGCCCTAATGAAGACCCAGCTGGGAAAAACAATTCAATCACTTCTAGTAACCCTACTTTAAAAACAAGGTAAGAAGCGTACCTGGGCTATTCAGAGCAAAAAGCAAACCAGTAAGTAATATAAGGCTTAGATAACCCTCTATTAGTCTCCTTAACAACAGTCTCTCTGAAAAACAAAAATAAAACTGAAATTCCAGATTTTCCTCCAGCTTCCTAAACAACATCAAAGCTGTCCCATAGCTTTACACCAAGTAGCTACATTATCAGCATTAAAGAGGTGGTTTCTTGTGTGGCCTGGGGCTTTTTTCCCGTAAGCTTATGAATCCTCATGACTGTGTCTTCTCAGCAAGAGAAAGGGACTCTGAAAGAGTAAATAAAAACATTTGAAAAGAAGAGACATCAGAGTATGTAAGTATTGCAGAATTCAGGAACTACACAGAGATTTTTTCATTCTCTTGATTTTGTCCTTAAAATATTTGAATCTCCCTCCTACAAATTATTCTAGTAAAATAAAATTACACCAGCAGCCCAGGTGTGTCAGGCTTGGCAAAGGTTACATGTCATGTTTTCTCAAAAGAGGTACTGCTTAGGTGAAAATTAGCTTGGCAGTTTAACAGAAACTACTTTTTTTTTTTTTTTTTTTACAGCTTCTCTATTTTTTCTAACGTGCTCACTTCCATGTTCTTTTCTTCTACCAAAACATCACACCAAGTCAGTATACTTCCAGAAGTTACATTCTTATTGTGCTCAACAGTTCTGGCTATTAAGACGCTTAGAAAAACATGGTTAAGTTACTATTTTCCTACTATATTAGTAAGAACAAATCACAAGGGTTTTTTTCTTTCATTTTCCAAAACAATCCATTTCTAGAACAGCAAAAAATCATGGAAAATTTCATCCCCCAAAACCTAATGTTTTAAATTGCATTTGTGTTTAAGAAAAACAGAAGGAAAAGAGAAGCTAAAATGGAATTTAAACAGTACCTTCTCAAACATATTGTGTATTTTTTATTTTTTATATTGTTGCTAATCAATTGAAAATCAATAAAAGAATAACCTGTTACTGGTGTTCTGAGATCACCTTGTAAATTACATAAAAAGAGATATTTTATTAAGTTCCTAGTAATTTCTATTTTTTTTTCCATTTTGGTTCACTAATTCAGCAACTGAGGACTTAATTAGTAGCACAAAGGCAAGGATATCAAAMTTCTGTTTATGTCAGGCACAATTACATTCTACTGCAATAGTCAGTAAGGAACAGTGGAAATAACTGTAATTACAAAGGAAAGATATGTAAAAAAAAAGTTTCTCCCTTCAGTTCCACTTGTCCTTCCATATTGTAATTTTTATCATTATATTTCTCATTTCACCATTAGTGCTTAATCTTTAAACAAGACTAAAGATACAGGGCCAAATTCTTAGCTTTCTTAGCTGATCAGCATAGCTTCATGGTACTACATAATTTTATACCACTGGAGGGTCTATCAAAAGCAGAGGTAAGTCAATGATTTAACTGCATAGATACAAGACCTCAGCTGGGACTGGACACTCAGTAGCACAAAGGAGTTGCGTCTGTCAGCAAATGTCATGAATGTCATGTGATTGTTTACGTCTATGTACGTATGAAAACTTAATTCCCTTACAGTAAGCAAAACCACTATTGRTCTGTTCAAATAAACAGTAGCAGTTTTTCCTGAAGCAAACAAACACATGGTATAGTCACATCCATCATTTCTTTGGTAAACTCACTATATTAGGCTTTTCCACTTCGCAGTAAGTCTTTGACTCAGCAGTAAAATATTTTTAACCCTTTGTGAGAGGTTTTATATCTGATGAGCATGTAGCCCTACCAAACCAAAAAGATACTGGCTAATCTTAAGAATCTACGTAAGAGCATTAAGAAGTCCTGAGCCTGATTCTCCTCTGAACTGTGCCGTCTCTAACAATGGATCTGGAGAACAAAGTCCTCCATGCTGAAAAAAGAGAGGAGATAATGGAACAGAAAAATAACCTTCTTGCTCAGTTGGGTCTACAAGTATACTTTCTTATTTCAGGACCCCACCAAGTTCTAGTACATCTATTCCTCTGACTGGAGACAGCCAGGCTGATGCGGACATCCTAGCTTTCATTAAAGCAAGACAGAACATCCTGCAAAAGAAAGGTAAATCCTGCCAAAAAWTAGGAATCCAAACCAAAATCTCCAGTACAGCACTTTAAAGCGAAAATAGATTTAGTCCACTTTTATATTGACGGAAGTGAGAACTGATTCTGGCTTAAGTTATATTACATTATGTTCTCAGCCATTCTAAACACTTGAGGTTCTTCACATGTGTTTATTTTAGTAGCTCAATGCTGCAGCGTAAAACTATGAAGGCTGTCTCTTTTTCTCAGCCACCATCAGTGAACTTTCTGGGGCATGCATGTCCGTGCAGCCTGTGCAGTGTATTTCTTTACACTTAAGTAAATGCATTTGAATGTGGTTTCTTGATGATTAAAATACTTCCCAAATTTTCCGTATACATTTTCTTTGAACTATCTGGCCTGGTTTTCAGCTGGTACAAATTTAGCTGCAACAATTGACACAGAATAAAGATTATGCAAAYGATTGCACTGTACCCTACCTCATGAGGCGGGCTGGCCCACTGTGTCTAGCAGAGTATGCCCTTAACAGGTATTTCACTATTTCAAGGTCTAGTGAAACTTGCTGTGGGTATTTGTCACCAGATCAGGTACTGAGAGCAATCACAGGTAGGCAATACAGTTCACTCTACAGTGTAGATAAGTAAAATTGGCAGCAAGCAGAAAGCAATAAATACACAACAGTGGCATTGCAAGGTAGCCTAAAAGTAATTCATCATGATAAAGAAAAATGACGTGTGATTTTCTTTTCTTTCTTTTTTTTTTTGAAATAATAGTTTTTAGTGGCAGCAACCAATTAGAAGGAAAATGAAAGCTGTAGTGGTTACTGAAGCAATAACTTTCCATCAGCACTTGAGTGCTGATGACAGCATTATTCAGCAAGCTATCAGCACCTGGCAGATGGTGTTAGCACTGTCACAAAGTGGGGTTTTGGTATCACACTGCTTATCAGAGAAATGTCAGGTAAACACACAGTGGCTGAAAAAACAGCCTCCCTACACTCATCCAAAGCAAACACTTAACACACTTAGGCTTTGGGATCCCTTTTGTCTTTATTTAGAAAAGCTGTTGTCAGGTTTCTTCTGCAAATGTAATTAAGCTGAATTTATAGGCAGCTCACCAAAAGAAGGTTAGAGATAAGTGTCTTACAACAAACGTTTCAGGCCTTTAGAAGGTCCAAATCTGACTCATTCTGTGAAGTACAGTAATCTAACTAACAAGAGCACATCTTGTCCTGTGATCATCTCCTAAATCATACCATATTAAGAATGTATGCCTTTTCTGCATCTCAAATGCCTTTTCCACCCTGATTGTTTTTCAGCCACAGGCTGTTACCTAGCATTATCCATCAGTTTCAGAAGGAACTAGGCATTATCAACACTGACAACTATTAGACCCCAAGTTATAGAAGGTATTCTTGCAGAACAAAGGACAGTCAACACTTCTAAAATTGTTCTGAAGTTCAGTTAGACAAGATGAGCTACATGTTGCCCTGAGTAGCTGAAAAGGAATGGAGTAGCATTTGGTCATCCTGGCAGTGCAGGGCTGGATGGCTCAACCAATCACTAAGCATAGGCAGGGGAACAAAAAGTAAAGAGGTTTCATAAGTATTACACACGTGTAGGGACCTGATGTGTCATAGGTAAGAGACAGCTCAGCAGCAAGTTCTGAGAAGGCTTTGGAGTCAATCTGGCAGATAAAAGAAGGCTTTTCTTCCTTGACTGCTTGTGAGGAAAAAGAAAACCTCCCACATTTGAAGGCAGAAGCCACTGATAGCAGGAACAATTGATCAAAAAAAGTTTGTGAATTCTAATTTAGCAAGATGAAGGAGGGTAAAATCTATGGATTAGTACTACTAAGGAAGTACTTTGTGCTTCAGCACCATAGTGAAACCTGAGGACATTTATGAGGTGCAGTGGTAGCCTTTCTAACTGGGAGAAGAAAATGGGCTGAGAGACTCCACTATTCCCAGATCTGTGATAGTGTTATGTGTTCCCCTTTCCAGTGAACACATCACTTCACTCCTACCTGACTTGTTTCTAGACTAAAAGGAGACGAGAGGCACAGTAACAGCTGTAGTGTTTGTGCATCGTTGGCTATATGGAGTTTCCGATAACAGTTGCATCCAAAGCAAAGGAGAACTGGAGAGTTTTCTTTTTGGGGGTGGGATGGGGACTTGGTTTTGTTTAGAAAGAAAAACTATCAGAGGTGAAGTAGAATTAAGCAGAGAGGAAGAGTAGAAGAAAAGGAATGTATTCTGACTGAATACTTTGAGGGAAAAAGTTATGTGTTATCCACCTCACACAGAACTTCTCCTCAACAAATTTCAAACATATACAAAATAAACCAGAGAGAAATTATTTGCCCAGAGCCACTAAGCTGAGTCAGACAGCTTCATATAGAAGCTGTGTGCTGAGTCCCAGTCCAGTCCTCTGTCGTCTGCTGCCCAAACTCTCTTCTACTGAGATGTTCAATAAGCATTTCTGCATTTGCACACAAATGTATTCACTCCCTGCATGACTATTATACACAGAGTACCCTGCAGGAAACAGCATGAGAAAGCATAGGTTCAGCCAAACCAAAGTCTGCTAGGCCTAAAAAATGTCAACATATTTACTGCTCTTTCCTTTATTGATTCTGACCCTTTCAAACTGTCATATCAGTATCTTAGAAGCAAACTGAGGGCCCCACTTTACATTAGCTGGGGAAAAAAAAAAAAAAAGGATAAATGTGTGCAGAAGCCAACGGAGTGGAAAATACCTTTCATAAACAGAAAGCATGGGAATGCTCAATATCCTTAGTGACAGTAATGCAGGGGAGAGAATGAGAGGTCTCAGTGGAGATTACCTCAGGATTTGTAGGTTGTTACCATTTGCTTTCTAAACAGAGTGGAATTAGAGCAGGTACATTCACAGGGGCTTGCTGGGATTGTTAAAGCATTGTGATAACTACATTGGCAAGCTTTTTACAAAGGGCTACTCTGCGAACATGCTTTTCTTGCCTTGTTCAGTCTTGAGGTAGGGAAATGAAATGGCAGAAGAGTAGATGAATTATTTTTTGTCTTAAAAGTTTTAAATTAAAATATTTTTTTTCTCTTTCTTTTGTTTTGTGTTTCTGAAGTTTGTTGCAAAACTGACAAAACAACCTGAAATATAGTCTAATGTATTCTTTATCTCCTTTCAGGTTTGGAGAACAAATGAAATTCTTGTTGCGGTCCATTATTTCCTTTTAGAAACAGTTAAAGAGCTTTATTCTTTCCCTTCCTCTTCTCTTTAGAAACAGGTATGAATAAGTACTTTAGATGTACAGGTTTAATTGGTGAAGGCATGGAAATTATTTGTCTTTGACAGCAAAATCCATTTCTCTGGGGAATGATATTTGAATATTTGTACTCAGTATCTTCAGCTTGCATTAAGATTAAGCAAAACTAAAACAACCAATCAGGAGTTTGCCAAATATGTTTGTTTATTGAGAATTCATTGTATGTTTTCTAAATGTTAAAATTATCTAATGTATTAATGCTCTTCTACATCTTTAATCTGGGGAACACTTATTACTACTGATGGTAGTTTTGTTTGCATCGATTTGCATAATACTTTATTAATTACATCTAGTTGGCATCCAGAGATGTCTGTGCAAAAATAGTAGTTGTCTATCTGGGTTACAAAATTTATAAAATTTCATTTGAGACCCTTTGCTAATTTTTATTTTTTCCCCAAGGAATAGTAATTTTCATACCAGATGATTAGAATACTGAGATTGCATTGTAATAACAAAGTTTCCCAACTGTTTTTTTCATTTGAATACATTAAATGTTGTGCAAAAAATACACCCTTCCAGAATATACTGGTTTCAGAAGAAACTTAATAGGCTTAAAGGAAAACAGGGCAAATACTTGTAAAACATGAATGAGACGTGAAAATTTAAATGCAGTTATGTCTTATATACAATACAAGTTCACTATTGACTCAGTACTACTTTATTGCATAATATCCRGTTATGCAACAATTTATTTTACACATCAGACTAAAACAAATCAAAAAATGCAATGCAAAATACAGTCTATTTCTCTGAGATATACATATTTCCAGATTGAAGCCATCATTTTTCATGCTAGCTCATAGTCATGCATTTGGAAGGGTTTGGGTTGTTCACATAAAAATACAGCAATATATTGGCAGAAGTCACATATCATTCTCAAGGATGTCTATTTCCTTAAGTTGTTGATACTTAATTCTGAGGCACATTCATAGTTATTCAGAAGTACATGGTGAATTGATATGTTCAAACCTACAGAAGATATATGTTTATCAAATTAACAAATAAGATGCAATAAATGAGGACATAGTAAAGTTATACCTTTTTCTGCATTTTCATTTTCTGTAAAAGTCAGCACAGCTACCATATAAATCAGTAAGTTTTATGCAGAATTTAGGATGTACAATGTGAGATAAAAGTCAGATCTACTGTTGCTTTCGTTAGAGAGAGTTCAAGGATTTGATCAGAAGTGGGAAAATGCACAGGTGTTCCCCCTTTTGTATGTCTGCTTTATTGGAGATTATATTAAAATGTCCTTCTTCTGCCAGAATCTCTATCCATCTGTCTTTATTTTTCTTCTCCTTACTCTGTTATATACAAACACTCTGTTAAATGTACACTGAATTGATGTTTATACAGTTTCGTTGAGGAGAGCAGGGCCACCATCCTGCCTCCATCCAACCCAGCTAGCTGGAGAAGAACCACAGCTTCCAAATCATTGCTGGGTTTTTCAGTTTTCAGTAAAATCCTCATTATGGTGAATTTATTTGAAGGTGGCCAAAAGAGAATTACTGGTAAAACAGCTCATTTCTTTTGACATTGAAGCATTTCCAATAGCTTTCAATAACTGGTTACAAGAAGGATCTCAGCGCTATCCTGGTGTGATCTATAATGTGACACTGCTACTACTTCATGATTACACATTCAGTGCTTTGTTCTCAGTTTGCCACACATCTAACTCAAAGAGAGAAAAGATTGCTTACTCTCCTGTTTCAAAATCCTCTACCCTTTTTTTTACAATGTTGTAARATTGGTGTGAAATTCAATCATTATCAGCAAATATTTGATTGGCGGAATAGTCTGAGATTAAGATTATACCAAACGCATAAGAAGAGCTTGGACAAAAGTGCATCCAATAATAGAAAACCATATAAATATATAAAACCATATAAATAAATATAAAGCTTTTCTTGCTTCTTTTGGAAATTTTCATAATATCGTGTGGACAGAAAAGATTGCTCATTCAGTATATAATAATCTTAAAAAGTAAAGCATACACTTTTTTTTAAGAACTCCCTCCATTCTTCAAAGGTTGCCTCTTGGTTTCATAGGAAAATTCAGGTTGGAAAGGACATCAGCAGGTCTTTAATCCCACCTCTTCCTCAAAACATCATCAGCTATGAGATCAAACCAAGCTGCTGAGGGCTTTGTTCAGTCTGGTCTTGAAAACCTCCAAGGATGAAGACTGCATAACCTTTCTAAGCAAGCTGTTTCAATGCTTGACTGTCCTCATCATGAAAAAGTTTTTCCTTATGTCCAGCCTGAACTTTTCTTTTTTGCCTATTGTCTCTCTTCCTCTCACAAGTCACGCTGTCAAAAGCCTGGCTCCATCTTCTTGATGGCCTTCTCACAGGTGTTGGAAGGCTACTGGGTTTCCTCTCTAAGTCATCTTGTCTTCATGAAAGCATTTATTGCTTCAAGAAAGTTTGGTTGGCCACAGATGAACAAAAAGTTACTTGTTTTAATAATCTATCTTCATATAATTTCTAGATTAATTTGAAATAACCCAAGCATTTACCACACTGAAGAAACAATCAGAGGCCCACATTTATAATGGTCTTGACTTATAATGGTCTAAGCCACCTGTAAAACAGTATTGCTAAGCACAGAGATTCTCGTGCATATCTGACTCCTGTCTATTCACAATGATATCTAGCTGCTGGTTGGTTAAATGTTTATATGGTAAATATAATTTATTTATTTTCTCRAACTAGAATAAATCCAAATATCTTTTTTGTGGAAATTTCTTGGGGAAGTACCTCTGCAGTGCTAGATTTCATACAGATATTTCCAGGATTAATTTATGCCAGACATTGTGGATCATCTCATCTCTTATTTCAAGGCATTTCCAATCCTTCTGTGTAGTTTATTTCAGGAGAAGATAGACATCCYCTGGTCTCCTACAGCAACATAACTTCTGGGAGGGTCAGGATATGACCCAGACTTATAATAAAGGCCAAAGGATCTGTTCTTATTTATGCTGAATCTGCCAGGGAACTATACACAGTCTGGAACAACACTAGTGAAACTCTTGAGCTCACCAGCTTTTGGCTTGGGTGTTCGTTTCCATTTTCATCACTTCCTGGCCACTGCAGCTTTCCAGAGAGCTCCAAGGAGAAAAAGACATAACCTTATGTTGAGTTTCTCTTGCTTGGAAGATGGACATGCCTAATTCAATCTCCCTTTAACTCCTGCATTTTTTATGGAAGAGTCTTTGAAGTGGAATAATGAGGTTCACACGTGTAACAGTGTAGGTATATATTGTAATATCTTCCCAACAAAAGATTTTATTGTTCTTACCTGGTATAATCAATCACAGGATGCAAGTGTTTTATGCCAATAGTATAAACTGGAGCACTTCAACATAATAAAATGCTAAGATCTTGTAAAAGTTGCCTGTACCAAATACCTAGCTGGTGAATATGGATGCCAACAAGATGAAAATCTGGGAATGTCTAGTTACGTATAGCATGTTTGGTAGCTCTATATAGAATTTGTTTGTCTTTTCAAAGTCCATTTTTAATAACCACAACAATCGAACTTCTATTTTTAGATTATTTCATATGAATCACTTTTATTGTTGTTTAAATCAATGTTAAATGGTCTTTTTCTAATATTTTTTTCTGTTTCACTTCCTGCAATGTTTGCTGTGAAACCTCACCAATAAGGCAAGCAATGTAAACTAGATATTTATAGTAGTTACTATCCATGCCTTGATTTGAAACCACCACAATAAAATCAAAGACTTCCAACTAAAACTTCGTTTTCCCTTCCCCTTGAGAGAAATCTCAGGGGACACATCTGAGATTTTCTAAAGGTTATCTTCTGTTAATTTCTTTGGGCAGATGAGGTGCTTCATTTGACACAAACAGTGAACTAAAAAAATAATTGTATCTGTGGGCCAACAGTGGGTTTACCCAAATGCATTTATACAGATAAAGAACAGAAACAGCAAAGTCTACCTCCAATACAATAACTACAGAATTCAAGGAAACTTTTTTTTTCATGGTCACTATCTGAGAAAAATACTATTGAAATCTTGGAACTTTTTATAAATTTTATCTGAAAATGCTTCATGTTTTCACCTATGTAAGTGTAAATCAGGAGGTCAAAATGATTGGTTTAAATTTGGAGTGAGAACAAAATCAGAAAAAGAAAATTGCCAGATGGCAGTGTCATGACTGAAGAAATGCAATGTTATTGTTATTTATATTTAACATGGTTCTAAAATAATTTCCTTAACTCTCCTCTGAAGTGCAGGGTTTGAAAGTCATTCAAGGAGCAAAGCAAATTCAAAACAATTCAGTATTTCCATGTACAAACTATTCAGGCGGAAATGCATACCCTGTGGAAGAATGGGTCCCTGGATCTTTGCATCCAGTTTGTCATCTAGTTCTATACAGAGACATTTCTTCCAGAAAAACTAGTCCAAAAATTCACTCTTCATCAGAAGTTTGATGATGACAGGATCAGCCAAGGTATCTTTCAACCATTGAATTACTTATTTTAGAAACAGCTTATTTGTGTCTATATAAATTATACTCCTACTGATCACAATGGTATTTTTTCTGAYTTTTAAAATACAGAGTGAGGAAACCATGTCAGTTATTTTTGGCCTATCTTTTATTTAGCATCTGTCCATGTTTAAGAATTGTTAGGAACTATAACAACAATAGGTGAAGCAACTGGAGAACCCTCAATCCTTTGATTTGCTCCAGGTAACACATGTAAAGTGATTAATTATCTTGACTGTAGACCAAGATGTCATTTTGGTATCTGTCCTTTCTAGAACGGCTCAGATTTTCTCTGGGAAAAGCTGGATCCTACTGGGTCAGGCACATATTACAACAGCATTGAGRGAGGAAGATATGATAAGTGAAGGAATAATCAAAGAGGTCATGTTCAGCTCTGGATTCAAAATACGTGTTGTGAGAATTCATTCTTTAGCTTTGAGACCAAAAGCACTCTTATGTTTAACATTGGCAGGGAGCACTGGAACAGCAGGACCTCTGAGTAACAGTCAACTTCCAAGTTCAGCTACTCTCAAGAAGCTTTTGCTTTCAGCATTTTTTATTTCTAATGTATGTGACTCAGGTTTTGTTTATTTTTTAATCAGAAAAACATTAAAAGAGCAACAAGAGAAGTTAGATTAGACAGTGTGCTTTTTCATCCCATCATCAAAAAGGATCTGCTAGTATTGTTATTTTGGCATATTGGATATTATGCTTTTTTACCTGGAAGCGAAATTTCATTTCCTGTGTGGTAAGCCATGCTGAGCTCCCTCTTCCAGATTTAGAACTCCCTCAGAAATCATAAGTCTTCAGTTTACTTCCAAACATATATATCTGAGTTTCTTCTTTCCTGTGGCAAGACATAACTTCTGGGCTACAGAATCTTGTTTTATGTTATTTCTATGTTGCAACCTGACACTAGGGGGAAAAAAAAACTTTGTAAACAGAATAYTGATGATTTCTGTAACGTGAAATCTATAGGTACATATTTCTGTAGCTTTTCCATGCAAGTAAATAAGGCAGCATCAGCTACTTACAGACTRTTGTCTTTTATATTTTCAGAGCACACTACTCTGCTCACCTATATGGAACTGTGCATGTTTATGAAAATACTTTCTTAAACATGTGCTTCGTGATTTTGCCCTTGCATTTATCTGTAAGGTCATTCAGCTATAAAGTGGTTCATCTCTAACTGCATATTTACTCTGCAGTTTCTTGTGCACATACAATTGATTTTTTTATTTTTTGCCTCTTTCTGCAGAAACACTGCTTTCTACGTCAGCCCTAGGACACATCTTATCACATATTCCATGTGTCTCTTGAAGTTCTCTCCAGCTGTTTGTTATATTACCCATTAACTGATATTTTTTTTGCCTCTTTTTTGAAATGCTTTTCAAATAATAGTCATGATAAAGATGATAACACCTCTGGAAGTTGATTAGAAATCATTTCACTTGGCCAACCAAACAGGATACACCTTTAATGTTGAAGTACTTTAAGTAGGAATATCTAAAGTATAGAAGTAAACACACCTTGACAATTTTAGTGACTCAATTCTCAAAACCCTCAGAAAATTAAGATCCTAAAAGTAAGCCTAAGCAGACATTTTTTCTTAATCCATAGTTTAGACTGCCAAGTTTAGCAGCTGGAATGCTTTGTGGAACTGAACTCAACAGAACAGAAGGGGACATAAAAGAGGTTTAGTGCTGTATTTGTTAATTGCAGTTAGAAACCCACTTCAACTGTGGGTATTTATCTCAGCCCAGCTATGCACATATATTTGCATTCATTCCAGAAAACCAGTAGGCTAGCATTSTCTTGGATTGGTAGACATAGGTCCTATAAACTACAACACGACAAACATCCGGATCTCTCACGAGAGACAGCCCTGCTAGTGTAACAGGTAGTCGTTCAACATCCCAGGCTTGTCTACCCATAACATTTCACAAGTTATGGAACAACAAGCTGTACCTTTTAATTATGCAAATCAGACGCAAGAGAGAACTTCTTGTTAGAAACTCTGGAAGTAATTGTCATCCTTAGCACAGACCAAGAGAAGGCCTTCCATCAGTGATAAGTAAGTTGGACATCTCAGTTGCTTCAGATCAGTTTGCTTCATAATGTTTTTGCAGTGCTCGGTAATATCAATGCCACTATAGCTTCTATCTCCCATATGTTTCACTTCAGTCGAACAGAAACGCCAGAGCACCAAGGCTCTGAGTCCTTGCACGTTGCACTTCTCTACTGAAATCTTTCTCTCCCCCAGTCACAGCAACAGTGTGGTCCCAGACAAAGTCCAAAAGGTTCTTCTGGGAGTTCTCCACAATACTTTTCACTTTTCAGAGTGACAAGTGGCCTGTTGCCAGTCAGTCATCCTCTTCTGGGTGGAGGTGACTGGGCCTAGGCTAGGAGCACAGTTCAAATGGCAAGTACAGGGGTTTTCCCGGATACAGATATGAATGAAACCATTTTTTCAGTCTTTTTCTCTGAGCACTACCCATTGTTTGAAGGTAGGTGAAAAACAATCTGAATACTAAGCAAAGGAGGGATATCTGTATCCAGAACATTTTAATGGGAAGGGAGTTTAATAACAAAATTGCAGCCCTAGCCACATGGCCTTCTTGCTCTGTGTGTGTGTGTGTTTTCTTTCAGAAGCAGTGTGGCATAGATGATGCTAGCCATAAAGCTCTTCCTACAGAAAAATATGCAAGCCCAGCTCATTTCCAGTGCATGACAATCATTAAGGCTCACATGAGTGAACCTCTGATACTTTTTTAGCTAACGATTAACCTTAAGCCCCCCTTCCATCTTATGCATTTGGATTAAAAGAGCAATACAGAGACTGAAAGCAGTAGGCATGAGTGGTTCATTCCCTAACTCTATGGACTAAAGGGTGGAGTCATCTGACAAAGAATTCAGGAGCAGCAGGCCAGGCAGTGAGGGAACTGATCTTATTAGGGTTAGAAAAGAAAGAGAAGGTCTGTCTTGTGACGAGGCTGAATTCAGGATGTTTATGAGCTTCATCGTGCTGCTTTCACTGGTGCCAGCGATGTTTGTATGGTACAGACGGCAGCTATTGACTTTTCCGTTTATTCAGCTCCATACACTCCTTTGTTCTGGGAAGTCTGTTGTAATTAGAGAGTTTATAGTGTTTTCTTGTACAGAATTCTAGTGTTTAGAGTAAGGCTTTACTTGTCAAGACTTTAAGAGTCTATCCCTGATGCTATATTCATATGACCCTCGGTAAGTCATTCTACCACAGTTTTACTTCAGCTTCCCAGCCTGGAAAACAATACCCATCTCAGAGGGCTTGTATCAGGCTTCATTAATTTGATTGAGATCTTTGGATCAAAGTTGTTTTAATAGGAGAAAACCACTATGATTCACATTCTTATTAAGCTATAAATGTTCTCCCTTTATTTTGGATAGAGAAAAGATGTGGAGGGATAAAATTTGCCTGTTGGTCTCATTTTGTATAGGCCTGATACTGTATGTTCTGTTAAAAAATTCACCAGGGCAGTAGCTGGGAACCTGGGTGTGTGATTCCTGGGTGTCCTGGAGCACACATCTTGGGACAGTAACCTATTAAGTACTGAGCAGGGACTGGCAGCAGCAGAGCAGCAGCATGCCCCTCCTCACCATACACAACCGGCAGATCAGCTGGACTCCGCTGCTGGTACTGGGCTATCTCTTTTACCTCCTCCTGGGCGCTATGATGTTCCAGCTGCTGGAGAAGCAGGCAGAGACCCACTTTTGGGACCGGTTCCAGCTGGAGAAGCTCAAGTTTCTGCAGAACTACACATGCTTGGACAGGCAAGCCCTGGAGCAGTTTGTACAGGTAAGAGGAATAGGCTCCCATTATTCTGGCTGAAGCATTATTTTGGTTAGAAGATATTATACTGTTGTGGCCAAGCATGTCATAAATTGATCTGCTGTCCATGACATTAAAGGACTAACTGTACAAGAGAAAGGCAGAGGTTTCTCAAGCCCATTCACATACCTTTTTATCTTGATCTATTGCACTTCTTTTCCCAGTCATGAACTCCCAAAATATGCAAAGCTGCTGATGCACCTTCGTGCTACCTTGCAATAATTTCAACTTCATGGTTTTTAGCTCCCTCATTAATTATTACATGGGAATTATGCATGGGGACAAAAAACAAGAATCAAACCTACAAAAAGTAGGTTGCCCTTCCAAGGTTCTCCAGTCCAAACCTGTGCAAATTCTGCCCTTCTTTTGTACTAGAAATTGTCTACTGCCTTTGAAGGTGGTCCTGCACTTCCAGGCCTCTAAAGAAAAGTTAAAGTCAACCATCATGAATTGTGTTATCTATCACTTATAATAAGAGATAAAGGGCTCTTGTTCAATACGGGTTGTCAATTAGTGACATCTTCAATTACTTTTTAATCTGTTCCTCAAAACTGGCTGGAGATAAATTACTATACCTTTCTTGGTATTATTATAGACATATTCTCATTCTAGTATTCCAAAAACTGGACAGAAATCCTTGAACTACCACTTTCTTGTGCTCAAAATTTATCCAGTTACAGAGCTGGGTGCCTAAGCAGTTTGAACTCTTTCTATCATGTCATTAAACCTGATAGAAACTCTAAACGTGCTGCAAGTTTGCACTGTCTGAGTCAGAGGACTTCCACGAAGGTATATGCTTTTGATCAACAAAAAGCCCAGATCCTGTAAATGGATTTAAGCAAACAGTGAAGTTCAGATCAGAAAGGGAAGAGAAGGTGCCTGAACCTCTGTCTACAAGGGCAATGTTCTGATTACTAATACTGTGGTATATTTCTTGTGGAACACTTGGCATTGGCCAGAAAATTACTAGAGTTTTCAATAACTTACATGCCTAAAAACATGTCTGTTTTTTTCAGCTTCACCAGCTGGTGATATTACCTGTCTTTCCCTTATCTTTGTGATGATTGCAGAGGAGAAAACCCTGATTCTCATTCTAAACCCAACTGGGATACTTCATAGGATTGAAAGGTTTAGTTCAATCTCCGGTACCCTATAAAACTTAGGGAGGGTTCGCACATGTCCAGATTATCCTCTCTCTGGCTCCAGTGGAGCTTCCTTAGCACTGCCGTGCCACTCGGAGAATCCTATTTTGCTGTGTCTCTGCTGAGTTAGATACATTTCACTTGTAAGCTGTTCCAGACAAAACCGGATGAGGGCACCAAATTATCATCTACAATGCACCAAGCTTCAAAGTACTTAGACTTGATAGTCCTCCAGGTAAATGTAAGTGCAGGTGCCCTTCGACTCATCTGTCATTTATAAGACCTCTTAAGATGTTTGTCCAGCTCTTACTAAGAGTAGGGAATAGAAGTCTTTCCATATTAAATCTCTAACTCTAAAACTAATGCAGGGAAGCAATCATCTCTCTGTATGTTTTAACTATATGGTTAAGGAGGCCTGTTCATCATGTGTCGTGGTTTAAGCCCAGCTGGCAACTAAGCCCCACACAGCCGCTCGCTCACTCTCCCCCGGGTGGGACGGGGGAGAGAATCGGAAGGGTAAAAGTGAGAAAACTCGTGGGTTGAGATAAAGACAGTTTAATAGGGAAAGCAAAAGCCACGCACGCAAGCAAAG
>JASVER010000006.1:10848020-10862595 GCA_030449065.1 Oceanodroma leucorhoa | reverse complement strand
GGGGCATGAGGTGGTGGGGGTTTTTGTGTGTGTGTGTGTGGTGGTTGTTTTGGTTTTTTGTTTGTTCTGGGGTGGTTGTTTGTTTGTTTTAAAGTGCAGGATGTCCCAGTGTTAGTTACAAAGTGGAGCCAGCACCAAAATAAGATGTGAAAATTAGCCATTTCCTGCATGGGGGAATAACAAAGGAAAGATCTGTCAATAAAATGCAGGAAATACATCCAATAAACTATTACTGCATGGTAGAGAAGCTGCTAGTAGTAAGCAGCAACACTGCCAGTCTTCTAGCTGCAAAATCCTTTTGCTTTGTTAAGTTTAAGGGCTGCACCCAGCATCTCAACTAGCTGAGCAAGACAGAAAATCTCAGGCAGGGCTCTCATGCACTAGATGTTGACAGTAAGAGTGTTATTTTTGTTTTGTTACTTATGATTCCTTTGTAAACAAAACAATGACTGTGCATATATAGAATATGAAATGTTTGTATCATGTCTATATATCAATGAATTCAAATAGTTTAGATTAAAAGAAAGGCAAGAAGCCAGATTTGTTTCCAGACTTCAGAAGACAAGTTATTTTGCAAGACAATCTTTTGTCCATTTGCATTCATAAAATAACATTGATAATGAAAACCGTTACCTTTATAGCTTCCATTTCTAACCCATAAAACCAGAGGTGTCACACAAAATCATGTCTTCTGCACAGGACGGAAACTCCCTCGTACATTTGTCCAGTTACTGTTACCAGGTTAGGGTGAGCAAACTTCCAGGAAGAGCGCGTCTTCCCAGTATGGTCATTTCACCCATTACCTCAAGATCAAACTAACAAATATTTAGAACATCCAACCTCTTCCAGAACCTAAAATACTCCCACTTCTGTGATACAAAAAATCAGACTGTCCTAATTCCAGTATTTAGTTTAATTTAGCCATCAATATCCARCAAAATACCTAAGGAAATACTGAGTCCTCAACTTCTGCTTAACTGTAAGGGGTCTGTAACTAAGCAGGGAACAACCCTACAGCTCCTGGTAAGTAACTTCTGTTATTACAATCAGTTGAAACTTGAGGCAAAGGCAAATATGAGCAATAACAGTGTGTCAAAGCATTTTATTCTGAAAGAGACAGGCATGTCAAAATATTACATGAAATGACTTAATACTAAGCCAGAGCTTTTTCTCATTTGCACTCATGCTATGGCATAAGAAATCATAAAATGTATGAAACTCCCCAAGTGTCTTAAACTTAAGCTCTCCTTTTGGCTTATTTTAAGGGTCAAGGTTACAAACATTTCCTATTCTCTGGTCTATAACAGATGTTTTCATTAATAAGAAATGGGTTCATTCAAATAAGTTACGGATGTTGCAAGAAGTGTCAGAGTAAACAGCATGCTAAGAGGAGAAAATTAGAGTCTTTACAGTAATTGTTTTGGTTGATAGGCAATATTACACCACTCTTCATCCTTCAGTCCAACAGCTCCCATAACTTACCAGTGTGAACTAGCAAAAAAGTTATTTGGAGAGTGTCTGCTTCTTACAATGCATTAAATGTGCAATCTGCACATTTTGTATTACCAGAGCATCTTGTTCTTTTACAGAGCATAAATTAATGTGTAAGTGTCACATCAAACGTCTACTACTCCATTASTATCCCAAGGTACACAATAGACTTTTACTTTACTCTAGTCTAACCAGAAAACAGTTCCACACTTAAAAGAAAATGCATTTTGAAAGTACTCTATGGGAAGTAACACAAATATTATGACATCGAAACTGCTACAATGAAATGTTTATTTTAAGTTATTGCATCATTTTATTTTTTTTCTTCACGTGCCCCAAAAAACTGTTCATATATGACCATGGAATAGTACTGCAAGCCCTAAAGATTTTATTTATTTATTGAGAACTCTTCACTGGACTTTTCTGGTTCATAGCTTACTGAAGGCATTTCAAGTGTCATTCATATATGTAACTACCTTTTGCACAATAAATTAGTGTGAAATGGATAAAACGTTTCCTTTAAGTAGATATCTGAATGCAATCTAAAGCTCCTATAACAGACTCGCAATAAAACTCCACTTGAGAAGATTTTTTTTTTCCTTTTTAAATAACACACAGACAGAAAGATGCACTAGCCCACTTGCAGAACAAACACAGAGATCCTGCCCTGAAGGGAACGCACCGTAGGAGAAGACAACCGAAGACATAAAATGGAATCAGAGGTAAGTACTGTACAAAATTATATTTATAAACAATATATAACATATACACATAGATAAAAAGATATTTCTTAATATTCCACAATAATAATAGCAACAATAGGTGGACAAATTTAAAATTAGACTGGAGAGTACRAAATAACTATCACAGTATATTCTTGTATGAGCTATAAGCAGAGCTCATCAATTTCACAGTTAAGCATAAAGTACAGGGAGAATTAAAAAAACAGAAAAATGTTAGAAAGATTATTTTCTACAGAACTGAACTTTTATTTAGAATTGTGAGCACGTGTGGTACAGGAAAGCCATTCAGCTCTTGGGGTTTTTATTCATAAATACAACTTTTTCTTTTTCTTTTTTATTTTTTTTCTTCCAGTTTTTCTTCATAAATAAGAAAGAAGAAATAAATATGAAGAAAAACTTCATTAAATCTTTCATGATTTCTATACTTTTTAAATGGCAACACATTATTAATAAGAGTTTCAAATATTATTGTGATTTGCATGTTGCATATACTGAGCTTTTCATAGACATTTCATTTTCTTTTCAAATAAGCAGAAAAAATACTAGAAAAAGGGCAAATTAAACATAAAAAGATAAAAAAAGATGGATCTGCAAGGGTGGTAAAGCTGGGGGAAGAAGGAGGAAGGGGGGGACATTCGGGGTGATGGCGTTTGTCTTCCCAAGTAACCGTTACGCGCGATGGAGCCCTGCTTTCCTGGATATGGCTGAACACCTGCCTGCCCATGGGAAGCAGTGAATGAATTCCTTGTTTTGCTTTGCTTTGCTTGCGTGCACGGCTTTGGCTTTACCTATTAAACTGTCTTTATCTCAACCCACGAGTTTTCTCACTTTTACTSTTCCRATTCTCTCCCCCATCCCACTGCGGGGGGGAGTGAGCGAGTGGCTGTGCAGTGCTTAGTTGCTGGCTGGGGTTAAACYRTGGCACTAATAAACAAAGGCTAGCAAGACAACAAGCATAACATTATTAGAGATGACCTTCAACTTAAGATCTAGGTCATTAATAAATATATATGCAGACATCTTTTTAAAGAAGAGAAATGCAGTTTTGTATAGAAGTGAGAAGAATCTACAGTAACTGTACTAACCAGGCTTGTAACACCTTACATGACTGCCATGAAAAAAAATTGCCATTTTTACACCATGTGATCCCACCATCTCCAAAATACTTGCRAAATCCTGAATTGATGAAAAAGAAACTTCATTATCATCTACAAAAGTATCCTCTGAAAGTAGCTTCCCTACAGAACAAACACTCCTTGCTCTGCCTGATAATAACAATTTGCTTACCGTAGCTATTTCAGTACTGACCAGGAACAAGGTCACTGAAAACCCCTGTAAGTAACATTTTAAAAACCWTTGCGACTCATTTCCTACTGTTACTTAAAGTAGCATGTTTACATTATTTCAACTAAAATTTCATTATTCCATAAAACTCACCAACATAAAGAAGAATAAATATTATTGCTTGTCATCACAGGATCCAAAGTACTTAAGCTATGAAGTGTAAACTACTATTTTAATAATCCACTTTAAATTTCATGTTACAGAATCCCTCAGGTCCACGGTTAGCATCCATACTTTAATTCATTACAGAGCATGTAYGCTGAGAAGGTACTATATAAAGGTACTATTACATTGCAAAACCTAAAACCARTGAGGGGCTAGCTATATAGCACCTGCATCTGACAGTGGAACTAGGAAATTAAGACAATTTATTACCCAACTAATTGAGACTGTATGGATTCTTGAATCTGTATCAAAGGATATTGGTAATAATCCAACCCAACGGGAAAGCACAAACTTTAAACAAACTGTGGAACACAAAGCGACCACTCCTTGATCATGACTGCAAGAAATATTTTATTTTTCAATGATACGTAGAGTGGGAATTCATTAGGAAGAACATCTACCAAAACGGACTACTAGTAAAACACCAACCGAGTGTTGGACGACTCTTACATGCCGTCACTGCAAAAGATGGCAATGACAATAACTTGACCAACTCCAGCGGGAAACAAGAGAAGAAACTCCAGTACCCAACAGCCAGGAAAAGTAAACTGATATAAGGTTATGGAATTAGTCTGTAAATCTAACTGGCTTCAGCCATTTGAAGGATCCATTTGGCACTTAAGAAGAACAATCATTTAACATGATCTGAGGGACAGTGGAGATGTAACAAAGAATTAAATACAGGAGAGTTTAAAAAAAAGTCCTTGGGGAAAACATCTGGGMAGCTGTGATCTACAGAATTCATTCTCAAAGAAGACTTGGAAAACGCATAACGTAGGCATTTAAAAACAGACAAGACAAAATTCTAGAAAATACTGAAACGTGTAAGTTCAGAATTAACGAAGAGCAGCACACAACCTATAAAAAACACTCCCCTCAACTTCTGTATCTTTATCTTTAGAATTCTTTTAGTACTAGTACTCCTTTATGAAACTAAACAAATTAATAAGAAATGTCCCATTTCAAATGAAATTCACAGTGATGGTCAGATTAGAAGAATCTGATCCATAAACCCATAAACCAAGCACTCTGCAACAGCAGCAAGTCATACGAAGTAAACTAATGAAGTTAATTTCTTGAGGTGCTTTTGTAATAACTGAGAGGTCTTGAAAAYGGGACTGTTAACTGATAGAAATAGAATTTAATTACCATTCATATTTATTCCGGACACTTCATTCACCAGGCACCTAGGAACTAATATTGTTTTAATAAAAGAAATGTTTCAATTAGCTTTTCTTGTACTGAAGCTATCTTTTAAGTCACCTTATCATGCCCTTTCCAATACCTAGAGAGAACCCTCCAATTTCAAAATGCATGTCTATTATTTTTAAATTAATTCCTCCAGTCTAATTTATGTGGTTCCAATTAAAGTGAACGTTTGCCTCATTTTCTGTCAATAATAGTCACATTTATAGTTCAAGCATTCCCAAATATTTGACTACACTATAAATCGTCAGGATTTTCACACAGGATAAAAGGCCTCTACAGTAAATTAAATCTTTCTAGTACTAACCCACAAACCCCTCATCAGTTCCCTTGCCCTCATCTCCAGTTAAGACACCTTAATAACTACCATTACTGAAACTCTCAAAACGCCCCTCAGAATTACTCTTTTACCAGACTCTTTTCCCCCATCTCCTTTGAACAGCCAAGAGGCAGAGCTAAAGACCGTTCCGGCAGAGAAGGGAGAGCAGGCACTCTGACTTCCTGGCCGCACTTCCCCACAGCCAACCCAACCCTTTGAAATGTGTGTCTGTGAGGAAGATTTAGTACTTTATCACTATTTAGGTTTTACCACCAAAGCAATGAACGGCGAGGTGAAGCATAAGGGGTGAGCTTCTTCCCACTCTTCCCAACCTTACTAGAATCTGATGCTTCATGTTGTAATAAATATCTGCCTTTCATATGCAGTAGCTAGAGAAAGGTGTGGAAAGGAAACTCCAAGCCTGACAGTCCTTAGTTGCGAGGGCAAAAACTCTGCTATGGTTGGAGCTTATATGACCAATTTGTGACTGCAATAATCTACAATAATATGAAAAAACCCAGGTCATGTTTTAATGACACAAGTGAGAAAGCTCACTGGAAGCTCATCTGACACCTTTGTACCTTTAGCTTCAAGCTCCACATTTTACTGACTTCCCAAAGGAGTCTGGGAGCTTAAGGGAGTAGCTGTAGTCTCCCACTTACCACCCCCTCCGTCCTATTCTGTAATCACACAGAAATGCAYGAGAGCACAGTGTTCAACCGGCCGACAAAAAAACTGCAGAAGTTCAAGGACCAAGGAAAGGACAGCTGATCTAGATTTATGAATCCCAAAGGTCAAACACAGCAAACWCTCACTAGATGCGGTTGCTGCAAACCACTGTGTACATTAAATTACAACTATGGAACACTGTTGCTCAGAAACCCAACCCCAACTTAAGCACCCCTTGCTTATTTTCAGTAAGCTTGAAATATATATTTCTTTTCCAGTCTTTTAGGAAAAAAAATACGAATATGCACAGATATCAAAGAACTGCTTACAAAAAATAAACATTGCTTAGGCCTMCCTGGGAGCAACAAAACATGCTGAAGTTTTGAGTTAATAAAAACAATTTTTTTTCTTACTTATTAAAATCGTCTTCTAGAAGAAGATAGTAGAAATGTTAAATTCAAGTCAATGACAACATGCATTTTCATTATTAGCCAATTAATCCCAAAGAAAATAGCTGGAGCACACCTCAAAATTTGAAATCAGTATAAAATGGCTGCARAAATAAGTCATCTAGTGAGCTCATAACTAAAGCTTATGGATTTCTTTTTAAGGTTTTTCTTACAAATGCTGACGACTTCAGTATTTAGATACTTCTCTGGTTTCTTTACATTAAAAGAAGTGTAGAAAAGGAAAAGGAATGGAAAACTACTCTCCTCAGAATGATGCATTCCTGTCCCCCCAGTGGAAAGAACGGATAAATACACTTCTCCTCAATTCACTTATTTTTATATAGCAAATACATGTGTACTTAAAGCATCTCTTGTGATGATGAAGTGATCCTTCTGCCTGTCAGTGTTGGAGGATCACTGCTGAAACTGGCTAAAACACACACTCTTATCTATGTCTTAATATGGAAATAAAGAGAAAGTGCAATAAACAAGAAAGCATGAGAAGAAAATGATCCTTTTGCTTCTCACATCCATGATTTGTGATTTGATATGATCTGACTTCTTTTGCTACCACTTGCAAGTTACCGGAGATGAGAAAATTAGCCTTTTGCCAGTGTTATTTCCCGAGCTCTGGGTTGCAAGTGGTTGTTATTGGGCATAACAGATCTGGAATCCCTTAAATGGGAGTCTTCACCAGCAAAGCACAAATCTCTAAATCAAGAGAAGCGACGTGTCAACCTTGAAAAATACATTAATTAAATGCTGGTGATGTTGGGATCCTGCACATGGAAATAGATTCTGTGTCTATAGATTCTAGTCCTCCATGTTCCAAGTTTTGTTTCTACAAGTTTAACAGTGTCACAGCCATGGAATTAGGACTCCTACTCATGRAAAGGCCCCAGCTGTTTCGCTTTTCATCTATAGCCTTAGAGAAGATTTACAAGGTTTTGCATACAAAAAAAGCAAAAACTATTTTGAGTGTTCAACCTGGGGGTGGGGAGAAGAGCAGTTCTCTTTATGCTCTGAAAGAACAACAGGAAAAATCATCCTAAAATGCTTACTGAACAGAAAGGAAAACAAGGATGGAAAATGTTATTCTCGCACATTCAGCTGGTTTGTTACACTTTCTGAAGTGCAATGGCCATGAAAAGCAAGGAACTAAAATATGCTCTTTTTAAGAAGCATTTGAAAGCATTCTTTCAAGCATTTTTTGTTATGCCTAAACAGAGCTAGAAATAACAATTATATTACGTAGCCTCTTCAGGGGCTCGCATTCTATAGATTGATAGATTGAACCCAYCCCTGAAAAGCTTATAGAGAAAATAATCTGCTTCTTGGCATTAATAAACTACAAGATAAACAGTTAACAACCACCTTTCTCCTCCAGTTAGGGTGGCTAATTGTGTTTCAAGTACAAGTAATTACAGGCATTACTTTGGAAACTAGCTGAGGACTGGCACATAAAATTCAGATCAAACAAATAAATATGAATAAACTAAAGGATGAATAAATTTTCAGAAAGAACCAAATGATTGCTAGAAGCTATTTATTAGCTGTTTCGTGTATGCTGTTCTGATTACCTGCTTAAAGCACAAACATCGATAGAGCCTATCTTACAGCCCAGCAAAAATGGCAAAATGCAACTGATTCCAGCAGCAAGAGGGGAGGGTAGCAGAAAAATTTAATTAACTGACAAACTCAGAATAAACTGGGTCAAGCAGCCCAACCCTCCCCCATCATACTCAAAGAACTAGAGTGGCAGGAAACCCCATATGCAATTCAATTCTCTATAAAAAAGTTCTAATTTTTCTTCAGGGGCAGCCTAAGAGCCGTCCCCCACCACAAAGTTTCCAGTTCAATGTGTGATTCAGCAGATTAAACTATGTAATGTCTACCACCAGAGGGAGGTGTTCTATTATATTGCATTTTCCAAAAACTTCATCCCTGCACACTGATTTCAATTCTATTTAATCATCACCAGTAGGGAACAAGCTTCCTTCTTTCTGTAAAGACACTTCGAAGAGTGTCTTTTTATGTATATCCACTTTAGACTAATTATTGCTATAGCAACTTTGATTTTCTGTTTAACAGAAGCAACTTGGTAACTAATCCATCATTTCCATTTCAATCAATAAAAAAAAGCCCTGCCCTTTATCCTCTCTTTCTGACCCATAACACAAAGACAATAGAAGTTATCAGTTTCCATATGACCAGGGATCATTACAGAATTTTTTCCAAAACCGAAACTACTACTTTCTTCAGTGGGGAGGAAATGGAGCGGGGNGGGGGGGGGGGAGTGAAGTGGCATCACCTTGCTATCTTGCATGAATCGGTTCAGCAAATCATCAAACTTGAAATATATATTAATTAAATAGAAGAAAAAAAGAGAGAGAGTTTCAAAAGCATGAATAATGTCTTTTCATCTTTGGTAAATTCTGCTGTATAAATCTGTGGGAATAACCAGTAGTACAGTGTCCTAAAAGACAAAGGAGTGGTACCAACAATGTCTAACTACAGGCATTTAATTTGTGCACAAGCATCAGTGGACAGAGGCAGATACCTCTGGAAAAAGATTCAGAGTGCCAACATAAGGAGAAAAACTACTGCAATACAAAGTGCCTAAATCACTCTCTTGAAATACTTACTTGCCTCTGYTGACTACAGTGGGCAATGCAGTTATGCATGGAAAAAAAAATATCCCACAACCCAGACGTCTTGCTTTGCAATGATTCCACCTATTCTGCACACGTAAGGAATAAAATCCACCCCCTTGTGTTTGAAAAGGAAGAGTTATAGGCTTCCTACRCTACAGAGCTGAACAGATAATACCTGCAAGACTCGAAACAACAGTAAATAGAAATACAGATGAAAAAGAGAGTGTTAGGTTTTCCTGTGTGTATCACTTCAAATACAGAGTACACCAACTCCAGTCTTCAGGAGAAGAAACCTGTCATCCATTGCACTGGCCGTTTCTAATTAAAGTCTGCAAGTTCTTCAATATATGAACTTTAGAATGTAGCTTTCATCAGGAGACTCTCCAATGTTAAATCTGATCTTGCTGGAGAAGCAGAAATATATCTAATAAAAAAAAGGGGAGTAAAGTTTTCCCTATTAAATGGGTTTTGCTTGGAAACAGCAACAGTAAATCTAACAGGTAATACTCTGGCTGACTTGCCACTGTTCTTCCTCATCTAAAATGCTGTAAGGTAACATTTTAAGGCTGCCTAATTGTCTGTATATTAAAACATCTCTGAGGCAAACAACTTCAGAAGTTGTTCTTCTGAAGGATGGATTTTATTCTCATAATCATATAGTAGGACCATAGTGACAGATATGACACCAGATACATTTTTATGCCCATATATATAATATAAACTTCAACAAAACAAATATATTTAGTGCAGGCGAAAATGGAAGGAAAAGGCTTTTTTTTCTCTGTATGGGAGAGGAACACTAGAACCATTACTTTTATTCATGCGATGGGCTTGGATTATGTCTAGAAACACTGCTTACACACACACACACAAATGTTCTATGTGTTGATTTAAATAAAACATGATATTCTAAAAGTCAACTTTAAGGAACATTTATCTTTCTCTTACTTGTCCAAGGTTTCTGTAAACATTAATACATTCAGATTCCCAGCAAATAATAGTGGCAGCTCAACTGAAAACAGGATTAAAATCAAGGTATTTCAGGTGATTACATCAATCCACAGCCTAATGTTTGAGGTTTTTTTCCTAGAACTAAATTCCAAGTTAATGTATGTTTTCCGCAAGATTTTAACTAAGAAATTAATTTGTAGACTTGCATGCTAACTGCACTGATATTCCACAGGAACTCAAAATTTGCATCTTAAATCTTGTTTCATAAAGGCAAGTCTTCTGCAAATCTCCTGCACTTGATTTCACGAAGACCCAAGAGTGTTCCTGGTTATGCCCTATCTTCTTCCTGCCAAATTCAGCAATGACCAAGAACACATTAGCACTACAAACACTCTGATATGAAACCCACGTATTCAATTCCACCAACACACTCCGTTGCTAATTAATTTGTGACCTCTGCAACACACTCTGGGACTTCAATCTACAATCTCCTGCAGTTCCCAGTTYGGAACATAATTCAATCTTGACTGCAACACTGGTCTGGCTTCCTGCTTATTCCTTCATTTCCAAGTTCCCCAGGCTATATTAGAATGTGTCAGCTGCATCTGGGATAAACAGTGTGATTACAGAAGCTCAACTTTCAATTACAGGATTTCAATACCTCATTTTTAGTTTTAGGAACACTCATATTTCTATTCTGCCGACATTTACRCTAACAGCTGTGCTACTTCTGCTTTGCCTAGTCTGTCCCAAGTCGAATTCTGCTTTATTAAATTACCACCAAACCAAGTTCTGGTTGTGATRCTGCTTGAAATAGTAGGTTTAAATTTGCACATTTAAAAGAATTTTTGAAAAACAAAGACAAATAAATCAGTGCCCCAAAAGAGACCATGGTGGCAGAGGTGACAGATGAAATCCAAGCTTCTGTAGTATGTTCAACTGGATTATTTCAAGCTGCTTTATATTGAACTGTACACCATTTAGAGTGAAAAATATCCCATGTTATATGTCTGAAGGTAAAGTTTGTGTTTATTGTTGAGTGATCTCTTCAGTATTTGCAAATATACTTTCAATGCTGTTAGCTACATTTTCATAACCATTTTGTAGGAGTATCCAACTGCCTTTAGAGATAGGGAAAAGCTGCGTATGAAGAAAATTAAGCCACTTGCCCTATTTCATGCTGGAGATGCATGACAAAGTCAGGAAGCCTACATTCATTTCAAATTTAGGAAGGGTTTTTTGGTGAGTATTTTTAGAAGTTTTGAGAACAGTTTGCCCTGTTTTCTTAGTCTGGCACTCTTGGCCACTATTGATGACAGGGTGCTGGCTGGTCATAGTTTTGGCTGGCCCTGTACAGGCATTCTTTTATTCAATTTCATGAATTATTTAGGAATTGTTCACTTGTGCACAGGAAACAGTTTGAAGAGAGCAAGCAACACTGTAAAGAGAATGGAGCTGAAGAAAGAAGAACAGAAATTGGCAAAGAAAGAATAATAGTTTGGAGTATACTGTGTGAAGAAGTCAATGCCACAAATCAATTAATATGAATATTCTGATATTAGCCATTTTGCTTGCCAGTTGTAAGGTTTGCCATTTATAGCTTGCTTAATCATACTGACCCTTCTAGACAAACAAAACCTGTTTTTTAAGATTATTTCTGAAAAAGAGCTCACCCAGTCCTTCTGAAAAGAAACAGCACTTGTAACATCTTTATAAACATTACACAATACCTAAATAGCCTGCTATTTTGCAAACAGCAGAGTGACTAGCATAAATTCAAATAAAGTAATGCCACGGCTGACATCAAGAGCTTTTCAGTCTCTGACTTTTGCTCTCCTTTTCCAGAGGACCCTGAAGTAGCTCTTCATGATGTATGGAAAAATTACCACCTTCTGGTTCTAGAGCTTCTTTCTCTTATTCTTGCTCAACAAACCTGAAATCTCTTCCCTTCTCCACACTCCCTTAAAAAAGTAGTTTTAGAAACATGAAACTTATGTTCTCTGGTCAATTTAAGGTAATTCACACAGTCTGTATTTCCCATCAAACTTGCTTTACAAGAAAATTGCACAATGATACTGATTTACAACGCCATGGGAATAACTGCATCAGTCTGAAAATCTGCTGCAGTCCTTCATGTTGGGGACATGGCACTACTCTTAAGAATTTTCAGACTAGTTTTCACATCAAAATTAAGTAGCAGAAAAGTAATGATTTTTTTAAAAAGCATTACAGTCACAAAGACTGCTAGGAAAAGGCTTGTCTGTCAAATTCATTGCAATGCTAGATTCTCAAGCTTTCTACTGAGGCAGGCATTGGTCAGTGGAGAGTGGTAGTTGTACATGCCCGTGAATGATGTGTCACCAGCTTCTAGATTCAAGACTCATGTTTACGATTTTCTGCATTACCTGCCTACCAGACTTCTTTCAGTCCTGTAAAAGGTATTTTATCTTAGCAATAGATGTCTTCTTTTCATCTCTTATTTTTAGGGAGCCAGTATCAGATCTTACATTGATGGACACTTCCTCCAACTTCTTTTTTCTCCTTTTTGATAATATCCCCAAGCAAATGATAACTTAAAGATATTCTACAAAAAGGAAGTTAAGACTATTGTTGGCTGTATTTGTATTGTCTTCTCACGAGCATAATTCTACTTTCTTTTTCTTTAGTCATCTCTTACTTCTGCTATCAAGCACAAGGACAAAAAAACAAGGCTAGAAGCAAGTAAGAGCGACTTTATTCTTAACATGCTGTGTTAGCAAAACATGCTAACACTAGGTAAATGCAAAGCAGTCCCAATGCATCTGAATCCTGTCAAAAGCAGAACATGCCGACAGTATCACGTTTAGGAAGATCTGGAAGTTCAGTAAAGGTACAGAGCTATACCTCTGCTATTCTGAACTAATTTTCATAGTTTCTTTAAGGAAATAAATCTTAGCCTGCTATTCTGATGCTGAGAAAGTAGAGTTTCTATTATCTTCATTACCTGTTCAGCGACAGCAGACTGAAAGGCTTTCATCAAATCTCATGTGGTGAAGAACAGAAAGCTGTAGCTTTCCACCTGGATGCCTGATTAGTACTAAAATATCTTCAAAAACATCTGATTTTAAAAATAGAAGTTGGAAGCATAGCCCTCTACGTTAATACAAAATGACTGCCTAATTGAAGTTCAAATGAAAATGATCCAGAACTGCCAAGCTACAACTGCTTTGCAGATTTTTGTCTTACTGYCAAAGCTACAAGTTAGTTTGACGTCGCAATTTTTCACAAGAAGAGAAGAAGAATTGTCTATAGCGGGTTATGTCACGGACCTATCGCTGATGCCTGGAAGTTTCTCCAAGCTCTTGTGCTCGGGACCTACACTTGCTCAGTTTTCCAGAAGGAGTCGGAAGTAGAAATTCCACAAGTGGGAATTTCTGAAACTTTTAAACAGAGATTACATGCCTTGTTTAAGCAAAAGACAACATCTATTCTGTATGCAGCTGCAAACAACAGATTTTTGGAAATACTATCTAAGCCAAAGAACTACAAGTCACATCAGGAAAATAAAGAACACTTAAGAACAGTCGCTATTTCTTGAAAAYGTCCAGAGTATGTACCAATACCTTATGCAGTTTCTTTAAAAAAAACCCACCAGATTACTCCATAGTTCAATTATTCATCTGTTAGAAATATGTAGATGCAAATGGAAAAGCAGCCATATGATAGCAACTTCAAGTATTTTTTCCAATTAAAACTAAGTGCAACAGAAATATTGTATTTAAAATGCCATTTAACAACTAAATATAATCAGAGCAGAGAGAATAAATAGAGAGTAATTAGCTATACCAAGAGAGACAAGATGCTCCTGAGGTTATCATGCACCTGAAAGTAATTTTATTGGAAAATAAAAATCAGAATGGGCCTCACAATGAGACACTGCAATAACAGCATGCAATTTACATACTGCTTTTATTTAAAAAATAATCATTTGACATCTTTAAGAAAGCACTAAATAGTCCTAGGTTAATTAAGATTCAAAATTATTAGAGAAGTGTGTATATATATATATACACACACACATATATACACACACATACACCAAGCATTCACTAAACTACCCAAAAAAGCCATTTAGTTTGGTTAGTTCACTTTAAAGCAATACGCATCAATAAATCTCTCTTAAATTTRATGAAGTCTATGCATATCTGCTGCTCTCCTAAAAATGATGCGGCAAGCAAAATTTTTGTGAGGAAATCCACTAGGTCCATTCTCTTCTCTGTAGAGATTTTGAGCAGGCTGGGACACGTCTCCTTGTCTAAAAACTCTACCATAGTCCTCCTTTGCAAATGTAAATGGTGCACGAGAGCAGAACTATTTAATTTGCCCATTTAATCCTCTTAAATTTTTTAAATATGCTAGAATTTGGTCACAATAAAGAAAGCTTTTCTCTTTTGGCACAGTATTACCTCTATCTACTGTATTTCAGTATCTATTTTCCATGCTCATTCACCCTAATTAGGGCTTCACAGAGCAAGAAGGTAACAATTACTGAGCTCTCTAGCCAGTATAACATTGCTTCTTCTAATCAACATGTTGTAAAAAGAC